>AWOL01S0015733.1:102525-182077 GCA_000715115.1 Nicotiana otophora | reverse complement strand
ATTTCCCATTCACCCTCATTTTAAGAATATTACATCTTAAAACATTAAAACCTCAACAGAAATGTGGTTAATATCACTCAGGACATGCACAAAGTTCTCAATTTGAGCTTCTCTTATGCAGAGCTGCCGAAGAAGATCATGAATTTTGCAAGTTTTCATCCTTCCATTAGCCCTTCGTGTACCAGCCAAAATTAGACTTCTGTCAATTAGCTATTCTAGATACTCCTCTGCCACCATTTCTAACCTTTTATTGCTTCTTGCTCTTACAAATAGCTCAGCAATTCATAGTTTAATCAACTTTGAAACACCAATCTCCATATCTTCAGGAAAACCTCCAACATAGAGAAAACAAGCCTTCAAATTTTGAAAGAATTGATTGACACCGTTCAGATACCGTACCAAAGAATGAGTTCAAATTTTCCTCAACTTTCTTCCAATTGTCACGGGTCGGATCTATCTTTCCAAGAAGTCCAGCACCAACAACAATCGAGAGAGGTAATCCTCGGCATTGCTGTATGATATGCTTCCCAATTTCATCTAGGTGAGGAGGACATATGTCTTCTCTAAGAACTCTTTCGGTAAATAGAATCCAACTCTCATCAAAACTTAGGAAAGACATATTATGATGAGGAAAATCAGGGCTTGCATAACTGAGGCGAGTAGTTAATAGGATTTGACTTCTATTGTTGTCATTTGGGAATATTCTTTGCATTTGATCCCAAGCCTTATTACTCCAAAGATCATCTATGACAATTAAAAATCTCCTACCAATCACACCTCTATACACAATCTCCGCTAGTTGATCATTTCCACTTTTTGCAATTCCTCATTGAAGGATTTACAAGCCCGTTCTCGTTTCTGTTGATCTACTAGAATGATTATTCTTCTAAGGGCTGAATCAACTCTCTCTCTTCTGCTTTGTAGACTATATCTCTGATCCTTTTTTCCATAATCTTCAAAGTTTTAATATCTTTGGTTTCCTTTGTAGTATCCTCAAGAAAAACTTGAAGAGCAGAAAGACTTTGAAAAGCAGATTCAACATGTTGTTGTTGTATACAGCTTCTATAAATCAAAGGTGATTTAGACTGCAAGAGTTGCTCCAACGTATGCATAAGTGAAGACATAGCAGCATAAGCCATTTCTCTTCTCTGATTGTAGAGGTTTAATAGAATTTTATCGTTCTTTTAACTCTTTTTTCTGTGATCACTTGGCTTTATTAGTCAAATATATGAAACCATGAGCAGTGGAGTGAAGACTTGTGGAAAAGACCCAAACACCAATTCAATTATTACTTCAATAATGTCCACATTAATTTCTCATTCAAAGTTTATTATAGCCAAATTTCTATAACACCAAGTTTGTTAATACTCAGTTTTATTAGTCACATTCCATGAGTGGCTAATTATTTCACTAAAAGAAAAACTTTCAACTACTATTTCAAGACGGTTGACTTTTCTACTAATAAAGCTATGCTACCACCCATTATATATTTCTCATGTAATGTTGTTTTGTTTAATAAAGTATAAGGATTGCCACTTTTGTTGAAAAATGACCACACAATGCAGTCCACTTTAAACTACTAGTGGTAGCTCGGCAAATAATTTTAATAAAGACTGTCAAAATATAAAAAAATAAATATATAAAAAAAATAATGGAAGTCATAAGAATAAATTTTTGACCAAGCTAAACAATGTAATTTTCATTGAAGGGGTGTTAATTGTTGACTCCGCCACTGACTACTATTAGTAATATTACAACAGTATTGCGACTAATTCAATTCTCCACCAACCTAGCTTTCTCCCAACAGCAAAAGCTATGAACATGACAAAACAACACAACTAAAACTACATTTAAAGTGCTATCTTATGTTTTCAATTATTAGTTTAGCTGGAATTTTGATGTTAAATAATGATCAACAGTTTTTACCTGCTATATTGTAAGTAACATGTTCAATCTAAAGATTCAAAATGCTACTACATCTCATTTACTCTGTGTTAAGATCAACAACATCAACAGATTTTCCAACTTTCACAAAGCTAGAAGTTCTTCTTCAATTATCCTGCCCCTGATACATTACAGAGCTCTGTTAGAGCAACAGAATTTATCACATACTGCTTCATCAAAAAGTTATAAGTGCAAGGTGAGAAAACACGTAATTTAAGAATAACAATATGTTACTGATATTAGTAGATTAAATAAATGCAAGGAAGGAAATCACAAGGACTGAAGAATAAGGGATTCTCTTTAAAATTCATATTCCACAATGACTCGACCTTCATTATGATACAGTTCTAAAATCAATTCAGAATTTTATAATTGATATAGTTCATATCCAAATATCTTCAAAGTTTACAAGCCTTTTTATTACATAAGCAGGTAAAAACAGAAAATATACCTAATTTTCAATACTAGATAATTCGAACTTGAAGCACATAATTTCCCCAGCTTTCTTGCTCTTCTTGAATTTTCTTTGCACTATTCTCGATTGAAGAGCTGCAATTTTTCAATTGGATTAATTTAAGTGTTGATATATCTCCAATACTCGGGGGAATCTCCTGCTTCCAAAACAATTCCAGGAGTAGTTGCTCAAGCATCGGAAAATTATCACTAGCTACTCCCCACCTTTCCAGATAGGTTTTCCACCCTATACAAGGGGCTGATTGCTGCTCGCCCCTATCTCTAAAGTGGCTTATGCATGAAACTTTTTACCACTAAACAACGTCAAATGATTTGGACAATTGTCGCACTAGGAGAGCAGGGTGTCTACATGGAAGATTGGGGCAATTGTTCTTAATTTTATTGTGTGTGGAACTACTCTCTATTGTCGTGTGAGGGCACTTGATTCATTAAGTAAAGGTAATATCATTGACCTCTGTGTTAGAATGTTATACTATTGTGCTTAGTCTATTTTAAATACTCTTGGTATGATGAGTTAGGAGAGTTGTTTAAAAAGATCGTGTCTTTATAAAGTGTAGTTTGATTGCTCGAGGACGAGCAATAGTTTAAGTGTGGGGTATTGATGGTAGGCTATAATCTCGTGTTTTAGTCGCTTATCGCACTCTAATTTACTGCACGTTGATTGAGTTAAGCTTTAATCGTTAGTATTTTGCACTAATTGTATGTTTTATGCCTTGTAGGAGTGATTCCTAACTATATAGATCTTTTGGAATGAATTCAAGCTATTCTGGAGCTTTGAAGTCTGAGTAAAAGCCCAAGGATTAAGTTGAGATCGTGTTCGGGGATCAACGGACAATAGTGCACTTAACGAGAGAAACGAAGAATTGAGCAGGACGCCACCCAGGTGCGCGAGCGCGCACTGGGCGTGCAAGTCAGGCCGAACACTGTCCAAAGTGTGCGGCCATATGCGCGAGCACACACCCAGGTGCACGACCGCGCACGTCCAACGCCAGAAAGTATCCTATTTCGCGTAGAAAAAAGTGTTTTCGCTTGGGTCTGACCTTACTTAGTATATATACATGGAAAAGCATTTTTTTTGGGACTTTTTGACACATCTAAGACCCGAGTTGTGAATAATGCGTGGTACGTGTGAGTCAAATCTTGAGGCTAGGATGTTACACTATTATGCTTAGTCTATTTTAAATACTCTTGGTATGATGAGTTAGGAGAGTTGTTTAAAAAGATCGTGTCTTTATAAAGAGTAGTTTGATTGCTCGAGGACGAGCAATAGTTTAAGTGTGGGGTGTTGATGATAGGCTATAATCTCGTGGTTTAGTAGCTTATTACACTCTAATTTACTGCACGTTAATTAAGTTAAGCTTTAATCGCTAGTATTTTGCATTAATTGTGTGTTTTATGCCTTGTAGGAGTGATTCCTAGCTATATAGATATTTTGAAATGAATTCAAGTTATTCTGGAGCTATGAAGTCTGAGTAAAAGCCCAAGGATTAAGTTGAGATCGTATTCGGGGATCAACGGACAATAGTGCACTTAACGAAAAAAACGAAGAATTGAGCAGGACGCCACCCAGGTGCGCGAGCGCGCACTGGGCACGCAAGTCAGGCAGCACACTGTCCAAAGTGTGCTGCCATATATGCGGGCACACTCCCAGGTGCGCGGTCGCGCACGTCCAATGCTAGAAAGTGTCCTATTTCGCGTAGAAAAAAGTGTTTTCGCTTGAGTCCGACCCTACTTGGTATATATACATGGAAAAATATTATTTTCGGGACTTTTTAACACATCTAAGACCTGAGTTGTGAATAATGCGTGGTACGTGTGAGTCAAATCTTGAGGCTAGGATGTTACACTATTGTGCTTAGTCTATTTTAAATACTCTTGGTATGATGAGTTAGGAGAGTTGTTTAAAACGATCGTGTCTTTATAAAGTGTAGTTTGATTGCTCGAGGACGAGCAATAGTTTAAGTGTGGGGTATTGATGGTAGGCTATAATCTCGTATTTTAGTCGCTTATTGCACTCTAATTTATTGCACATTGATTGAGTTAAGCTTTAATCTCTAGTATTTTACACTAATTGTGTGTTTTATGCCTTGTAGGAGTGATTCCTAACTATATAGATCTTTTGGAATGAATTCAAGCTATTCTGGAGCTTTGAAGTCTGAGTAAAAGCCCAAGGATTAAGTTGAGATCGTGTTCGGGGATCAACGGACAATAGTGCACTTAACGAGAGAAACGAAGAATTGAGCAGGACGCCACCCAGGTGCGCGAGCGCGCACTGGGCGTGCAAGTCAGGCCGAACACTGTCCAAAGTGTGCGGCCATATGCGCGAGCACACACCCAGGTGCACGACCGCGCACGTCCAACGCCAGAAAGTATCCTATTTCGCGTAGAAAAAAGTGTTTTCGCTTGGGTCTGACCTTACTTAGTATATATACATGGAAAAGCATTTTTTTTGGGACTTTTTGACACATCTAAGACCCGAGTTGTGAATAATGCGTGGTACGTGTGAGTCAAATCTTGAGGCTAGGATGTTACACTATTATGCTTAGTCTATTTTAAATACTCTTGGTATGATGAGTTAGGAGAGTTGTTTAAAAAGATCGTGTCTTTATAAAGAGTAGTTTGATTGCTCGAGGACGAGCAATAGTTTAAGTGTGGGGTGTTGATGATAGGCTATAATCTCGTGGTTTAGTAGCTTATTACACTCTAATTTACTGCACGTTAATTAAGTTAAGCTTTAATCGCTAGTATTTTGCATTAATTGTGTGTTTTATGCCTTGTAGGAGTGATTCCTAGCTATATAGATATTTTGAAATGAATTCAAGTTATTCTGGAGCTATGAAGTCTGAGTAAAAGCCCAAGGATTAAGTTGAGATCGTATTCGGGGATCAACGGACAATAGTGCACTTAACGAAAAAAACGAAGAATTGAGCAGGACGCCACCCAGGTGCGCGAGCGCGCACTGGGCACGCAAGTCAGGCAGCACACTGTCCAAAGTGTGCTGCCATATATGCGGGCACACTCCCAGGTGCGCGGTCGCGCACGTCCAATGCTAGAAAGTGTCCTATTTCGCGTAGAAAAAAGTGTTTTCGCTTGAGTCCGACCCTACTTGGTATATATACATGGAAAAATATTATTTTCGGGACTTTTTAACACATCTAAGACCTGAGTTGTGAATAATGCGTGGTACGTGTGAGTCAAATCTTGAGGCTAGGATGTTACACTATTGTGCTTAGTCTATTTTAAATACTCTTGGTATGATGAGTTAGGAGAGTTGTTTAAAACGATCGTGTCTTTATAAAGTGTAGTTTGATTGCTCGAGGACGAGCAATAGTTTAAGTGTGGGGTATTGATGGTAGGCTATAATCTCGTATTTTAGTCGCTTATTGCACTCTAATTTATTGCACATTGATTGAGTTAAGCTTTAATCTCTAGTATTTTACACTAATTGTGTGTTTTATGCCTTGTAGGAGTGATTCCTAACTATATAGATCTTTTGGAATGAATTCAAGCTATTCTGGAGCTTTGAAGTCTGAGTAAAAGCCCAAGGATTAAGTTGAGATCGTGTTCGGGGATCAACGGACAATAGTGCACTTAACGAGAGTAATGAAGAATTGAGCAGGATGCCACCCAAGTGCGCGAGCGCGCACTGGGCGCGCAAGTCAGGCAGAACACTGTCCAAAGTGTGCGGCCATATGCGCGAGCACACTCCCAGGTGCGCGGCCGCGCACGTCCAACGCCAGGAATTATCCTATTTCGCGTAGAAAAAAGTGTTTTCGCTTGGGTCCGACCCTACTTAGTATATATACATGAAAAAACATTATTTTCGGGACTTTTTGACACATCCAAGACCTGAGTTGTAAATAATGTGTGGTACGTGTGAGTCAAATCTTGAGGCTAGGATGTTACACTATTGTGCTTAGTCTATTTTAAATACTCTTGGTATGATGAGTTAGGAGAGTTGTTTAAAAAGATCGTGTCTTTATAAAGTGCAGTTTGGTTGCTCGAGGACGAGCAATGGTTTAAGTGTGGGGTGTTGATGGTAGGCTATAATCTCGTGTTTTAGTCGCTTATTACACTCTAATTTATTGCACGTTGATTGAGTTAAGCTTTAATCACTAGTATTTTGCACTAATTGTGTGTTTTATTCCTTGTAGGAGTGATTCCTAGCTATATAGATATTTTGGAATGAATTCAAGCTATTCTGGAGCTTTGAAGTCTGAGTAAAAGCCCAAGGATTAAGCTGAGATCGTG
Source organism: Nicotiana otophora (assembly GCA_000715115.1). Lineage (NCBI taxonomy): Eukaryota > Viridiplantae > Streptophyta > Magnoliopsida > Solanales > Solanaceae > Nicotiana > Nicotiana otophora. The sequence continues at coordinate 175,408 of AWOL01S0015733.1, read as the reverse complement.
TTCGGGGATCAACGGACAATAGTGCACTTAACGAGAGAAACGAAGAATTGAGCAGGACGCCACCCAGGTGCGCGAGCGCGCACTGGGCGTGCAAGTCAGGCCGAACACTGTCCAAAGTGTGCGGCCATATGTGCGAGCACACTCCCAGGTGCGCGGCCGCGCACGTCCAACGCCAGAAAGTGTCCTATTTCGCGTAGAAAAAAGTGTTTTCACTTGGGTCCGACCCTACTTGGTATATATACATGAAAAAGCATTATGTTTGGGACTTTTTGACACATCTAAGACCTGAGGAGGCTAAGAAAAAGTGGGAGAGGCAAAAACACAAGGAGTTCATCATTCAATCCTCACTCAAGACCCAAGTTCTGATCGTTTTATGTTTTCCTTTATTTTAAACATATTTGTGATGAATTTCTCCACATCTATGGAGTAGTTCTATTTAGGGTTTGATGAATTTTGTGTATTGATCTTTGATTGTCGATTATAACTCTAGTTTTATGTATTAAATTATTTTGGATGATTTAATTGTTGCATCTATATTCACATGTTCATGTAATCGAGAAAGGCATAACTTATGATATCTTTGCATTATATTGTTGGTTGAGTTCATTAATTCTTCTTAGTAATTGCAAAAGGCTAGTTGAATTGTTGATTAAACCTAGTTAGGAGGAAAATCGAGAGAGATTCTCCTAAAGACCAATCCACTACGCATTCTTGCATATCTTCACATGCTTAAATTGGTTCATCTTGTGAGGTTGGGACTTAATCGAGAGAGGAGTTTCTACTAAATGTTTGAAGTAATAATTGAGTGTATTCGAGAGACTCATTTAAACATTAGAAGTGAATTATCTAGAGTTAGATCCCAACAATTATCTTGCACCTATCCAATCAACCCCTAATTTCTCCTACTGATAACTTTCTTGCTTACCTTTACTTCGATTGTCATTAGTCAATTAGCTTTGGATTCTTAGTTAATTTTAGTTATTATTCACATCAATCTAAATTGTTGATCATCTTGGATAACAATCTAGCTACAAACTACGATAATACTGTTTAACTCCAATCCCTGTGGATACGCTATTATATTATACTATATTCGACTAGCGAGCATATTTAAGTGTGTGTTTTGCGCTCGTCATTAATTTTTAGATTTATTAATAAACATTACTAGTCACAACCGTAGTAATAAGAATGTGGAGTTAGAAAAAGAAAAGAAAAGTGAAGGACCAAACCTAGGAAGAATAGGAATTGGTTAGTAGGAAAAAAAAGGAAAGAATTTAGGAAACCCAAAATCCACAAGAATAAGGAAAGAAGTTACCTTAATCTTCAAGAACTAGGATCCCTCTTCTTGTTTCCTTTCTTGACTTGGAAACTAAATAATACTTGAATTTTGATATAATAATAAGTGTCACACCTCCTTTTTTTGAGGGATAGAGAGTTTTTTCAATTAAAGTGACATTATTCAAAATGAGATTATTTATTTAATTAGAGTCGCCACTTGGAATATTTGTTATGGTATCCCAAGTCACCAGTTTATTTTAAAATTTCAAATCGAGGAAATTGACTCCGAATTATGGTCCGCGAACACAGAAGACCGGGTAATAAATTTTGTTAACCCGGGATAAGTGTGAGACACTCTCGAATTTCGTAATTTTAGCACGGTCGCTTTACTCATACTTGGTTTAATTACACATTTTAGAACCTACGTACATTTTACCTTTTACCGCTTTTAATTATGGCGTTTATGGATTTATCTTTGAAAATGGATCACATGTGCGTAAATCCGTTTTATTTGGAGCGCTAAAATCATGTCACGCGTACATGTACACAATTAATTACGCTTTATTAATTATTAAGTTCGTTCGGTCAAAGTCGCGCGAACGCGTACTTCGATTTAATTTTGGAATCATAATTATGTCACGTGAACGTATACATAATCACGAAAATAGATTAGAAACGCGCCTAAAAAGCATACTAGCGTATATTCGAGAATTAATTTAAAACACCTCAGGCATTCGTTCCTTAAGTCAGAGATTGGGTATGAAACATCCATAACTATGAAAAAAGTTACCGAAGGGATTCATGTTTTTGACCAAGAAAATTGACAGTATTAACGAGGCTGAATCATAAGGGTGACAATCGTTAAATGTTTCCTAAAGAGAGGAACCAATTACGTGCTTTTACTAAAGTTGGATTAAAGCAAGTTCCCATTGACTGGGTTTGGCGTGAGAAAGAGCGCGGTGATTATAAGGATTCAAACTTGGGGTTTTTTCGTTCCTATACAATATTTGAAACTTATTTACTAAAATTATCCTAATTTTATTTATTACCCGTCCTAAATCAATATTGATTACTCACACCCAACTCAAGTCCTAGAAAGGATAAGCGGTCGCTGTAAATATAATCCGATCTAAGAGTCCGGAGTCGAATCCCACATAGAACTAAGGTTTAACTACAACTGTTGACTATCACTAAGAAGACAAATTCGAACTATTCCTAAGTTATAAATATAAAGATTCTTATGTTAAACTAATTAATTAATAAATTAAAATTGTGAACTAACAACTAAAGATACTAAGGAGTGGAGACAAGATTAAGGAGGTATAGAGTTATGATTTCCCCAATTGTCGGAATCCTTCCCGCTACGTCTTCTATAATTTCGCCTAAGTATTCTCTACCGATCGTGAGTACTTTGGGTGTCATAGCTCTCTCTCTCGAGCAACTACCACAATTTACTAGACATATTCTTTCGAACTACGCTAGCTGACACTAATTCACCGCTCACTACGATCGCACCAAGGTTTCGTTATCTCTAATCCCACCTTTAAACCCTCCGTATTGATCTCTCATATACGTTAGGAGTGATGTTGTTCAACAACTACCTAAATGCGTACTCTCTCTCTCTCGAGCAATATACGCACTAAATAGACATAGTTAATTAATGCCATTCAATCAACAACAACAAACACGTAGTTGAACAAGTAGAGAAATCAACGGCTCAATTATATAAAAACGTAATAAGAATCCATCCTACAAAAGATTCCATCAAAACCCTAGATAACGAATTAGTTATTCATAATAGTATGCAAAACTACAATACTAAAGTTCATAACCAATAATGAAAATAGGAAGAAAGAAGTGAAAAACTCGTAGAAGAATTCTCCGCCTTGCTCCTAGTGTGTTCTTGCCTCCTTTGGTCAATAATCCTCTCTAAGAATATTCTCCTCCATCCCTCAAAAGTGAGTTTAAAGACTATTTATATGGGATAGGGTTAGCATGGGGCGAAATAATACAAGCCCACTTCGAAATAGCCTTTTTAGGATAGCTCGTTCACTCTCTTGTGCGCACGCGAGAGTGAACGAGCGAAGTTCTTCTCTTTTTCTTTTCCTTCTAGGTTTCTTGTGTACTTCCATGCCTTTTTTCCATAACCCGCTGTTTTTTCTCAAGCTTTTCCTCAGCTAGCTCGTTCACTCTCTCGTGTGCACGCGAGAGTGAACAAGCAAAGTCCTTCTTTTATCTTTTGGTCCCAGATCAACTTCTTTTGCTCATTTTTAGTCCAACTTGCTCCTACACAAAGAATGCATGTAATGAGCATAATTCACTACAAAAAGTCATATAACCTACCGTAACCACACAAATTATGAGATGAAAGTACACCGAAAAATATGCATTTTTGGTCGTTTATCACTTATAATTTATATACATTCCATTATTAGCGCCTTAAATTAAGGGATTTAATTACATCTTTTTCTTTTTTTCTCTCCTCTTCTCTTTAGTTAAGAACCCTTTACCAAACCAGCTCTAATATTAAAGCGTTAACATAGAAAAAAGTTGAAAAATCTCAGTTAATTATTAGCAAATCATGTTGTATCCCTTTAATCATGGAAAATTAAAAGATCCCAATAGATTTTCAGCTAATCAAATCGCAATGTTCTTTCAGTCTATATTTCCGTCCACATTCATTGTTTCAAGAAATTATATAAAGCCATCCACATGACTGTCTCAATCACATTACTCAATGCCCATATATTTGTGTCGGAGTTAATAAGAACATAATTGTATGTCAATGCCGGAATTTTCACATTTGATACAAATTTAATACATCTACGACAAAATATAAACTAAAAACAAATTTTATACAACTAACTATATAGTATACAACTAATTATATAGTATACATTATTTCTACCCAGTTAAATACAACTTAAATATAAATTTTATACAATATGTCTTTTGTATATTTTGTATCTGATTTATACATAGTAAAAATAAATTTCACACAACTAATTATATAGTATACATTATTTCTACCCAGTTAAATACAACTTAAATATAAATTTTATACAATATGTCTTTTGTATATTTTGTATCTGATTTATACATAGTAAAAATAAATTTCACACAACTAATTATATATTATACCACTTATTTACAACTTATCTACAACTTTCATACATTATTTCTTCCCAGTTAAATAAAACTACAATATCATACAAGTTAAATATAATTTTTATACAATATGTCTTTTGTATATTATGTATCTGATTTGTATATATTTTGTATGTGATGTGTGCTTCTTCTTCTCTAAAATTTCAATCAAAACTTACTCTTTTAATACAATTTTGATACATATCAACAACTTTATGTAAAAAGATAATATTGATAACTTAATGTGATGACCCAAATTGTCATCTTTAAATTTAATAAGTAATTATGTGTTCTAAGACCTCGAAAAGTACCATGTATCATTTCTCGACTTGCGTGCATAGTCCGTAAAATATTTCGAAAAGTTTTCATGTGAAAAACGGATTAAAATGTGAAATAGAGCTTTAAAACTCAACTGAGTTGACTTTGATCAATATTTTTAGCAAATGGATCCGAATTAGTATTTTGACAATTCCGGTAGGTCCGTATCGTGATTGGAGACTTGGGCGTATGCTCGGAATCGAATTCCGAGATCCCTAACCCGAGATATGGAATTTTGATAAAAAATTAAAAGCTTGAAAGCTTAATGATTTTTAAGAAATTACTGATGTTGGATTTATTGACCTCGGGTCCGTATTTTGGTTCTGGAGCCCGATATAGGTCCACTATAATATTTATGATTTGTCTGCCGAATTTGGTGAGAATCAGAGTTAATTTGACGTGATTCAGACGTCCGGTTGTAAAAATATAAGTTTTAAAGTTTTCTTGAAAATTTTCTTTGATTTGGTATCCGATTCGTAGTTCTAGGTATTATTTTGGCGATTTGATCATGCGAGCAAGTTCGTATGATGTTTTAGGACGTGTGTGCATATTTGATTTGGAGCCCCGAGGGCTCGGGTGAGTTTCAGATAGGCTACGGGATGATTTTGAACTTAGAAAATCTGGTTTTTGAGCTTCTGATGTCATCTGCTGCATTGTGCTTCGCGATCGTGAAGCCATTCGTGCGATCACAAAGAGTAAATTGTAAGTAGTGAGTTTTACCCTTCCCGTTCGCGAATATAGGCACGCGATCGCGGAAGGTAAACTCCCAGTGCATTGCGAACGCAAGGGACCAGATGCAATCGCGTAGAAGGAAGGAAGGCAGGAGCTAGGCACGTCTATTGTGCTCCGCGATCGCATGAGCATTTATGCGATCACGTAAGGCTGGAAAAATATACTCCGCGATCACATGAGCATTTACGCGATCGCGTAGAATTAAAAGTCTGGGAAGCCAAAATGTGCTTTGCGATCGCGAAGCCATTCCCGCGATCGCAAAGAGTAAAATGAACCTGGGCAAAAGTTGTTCTACGCGATCGCGAACGAATTTCCGCGATCGCGATGAGTAAAAATCCCAGAAACAGAACGTAAGTTCTGGATATGGGGTTTCGACCCATTTTTAACTCTTTTTCATTTTTGAGCTCGGGTAAGGCGATTCTTGGGCGATTTTTACGGGAAAACATTGAGGTAAGTGTTCCTTATCCTATATTGATTATATTCTATGATTTCATACTCATTTATATTATGAATCCGTGAATTTATGGAAGAAAAATCAGATTTTTATAAAATCTTCCAAAAATAAAAAATTAAGCTTTGAAGGTCCATTTGATATCGGAATTGGACAATTTTTCTATGGTTGAACTCGTAGCGGAAAGGTATTCGGATTTCGCGAGTTTTTTCGGGATTTGAGACGTGAGTCCCACTGTCGAATATTTAAATGAATTTCGGATTTTTATCCGAAAAATTTGTAAATTCATATGGAATTAATACCTATAATTAGTATTGAATATATCGAATTGTTTGTGAATATATTTGAAGCTTTCAGAGACAAATTTAAAAGGAAAAGCTGTGGTTGAGTAATTGATTGGATTTTGCAAAGCGAGGTAAGTGTCGTGGTTAACCTTGACTTGAGGGAATAGAACCCTTAATTTATTAGTTATGTGAAATGCATGTGAACGACGCATAGGCGAGGTGACGAGTGTCTATACGTCGTGAAATTTATTGTTTGCCTGCTTACTTGAAAAACCATAAATTAATTATTATAATAATTATTTCTCTCTTATTCTTTGCCAAATATTAATTCTTAAATTCCTGTAATAATTGCTACATGCTTATTTGAATTATGTGCACTAATTGCTACTTGACATTTAGTATATTAAATATTAAACTGTCTATTTTCTCCCTGATTTCCAAAATAAATTGTTATTGCCATTGTTTGTTCATAAATAAATTATAATTATTGTGTGCCTTGATGTTTAATAGTTCTCATTAGATGTGGTATTTATTGGAGTAGGTTTTATTACATTTATGAGTTGTTTAAAATTATATTGGGGGAATGGGTTGCACGCCGCAATGAAAATGAAAGTATATGTATATATTGGGGGATCGGATTACACGCCGCAATAGACTTATTAAAAGTCAATATTGGGGGATCGGATTACACGCCGCAATAGACTTATTAAAAGTCAATATTGGGGGATCGGATTGCACGCCGAAATAGACTTATTTAAAAGTCAATATTGGGGGATCGGATTGCACACCGCAATAGACTTATTTAAAAGTCAATATTGGGGGATCAGATTGCACGCCGCAACAGACTTATTTAAAAGTCTATATATATATACTTGATTGAAATAAATATATGACAGACTTGATAAAAAGGAATATATATTGGGAGAGCGGGTTGCACGCTGCAACAGAATTGAATGTGAATATATTATGAGAGCGGGTTGCATGCTGCAATAGAATTGGTGGAAATGATAATGAATTATGACTGCTGGGTTGGCTTTAATTATTATAAATGAGTTACTTGATTTATTTCTATTTATTTGTTGTTGTTATTAATATTGCGTACAGGTTAATGTAAGTGAACCGCCTTAGCCTCGTCACTACTTCGTCGAGGTTAGGCTCAGCACTTACCAGTACATGGGGTCGGTTGTACTGATACTATACTCTGCACTTCTTGTGCAGATTTTAGAGTTGGTCCCAACGACGTACCATAGACTTGCTCGGATTTCAGCTACCAGAGGAGACTTGAGGTATAACTGCATGGCGTCCGCAGTTCTGAAGTCCCCATCTATTTTACTTTAGCTGTGTGTTTATTTCCAAACAACTTTATTTTATTCAGACCTTTATTTGTATTTATTCTAGAAGCTCGTGCACTTGTGACACCAATTGTGGGATGGTATTTAGACACCGTTATTTTTATGGGTTATTTCACTATATTTCAAACTTTGCTTCCGCATTTTTTTCTTTGATTATTAATAATTTAATAATTGTTTAAAAATTGGTTAATATTATTCTAACGTTGGCTTGCCTAGCAAGTAAAATGTTAGGCGCCATCACGGTCCGAAGGTGGAAATTTCGGGTCGTGACACTTAAATACAAATTTTATACAACGATTCATACATTATACAACTATTTTTCAACTTTCATACAACATTCAAATAAAAAAATATATGTAACTATAACAGAATACAATTTACATACAATTATAAAATAACTTTACTATAATTTATTAAGTATATTATATGTCATGTGTTCTTCTTCTTCTTCTTCTTCTTCTTCTTCTTCTTCTTCTTCTTCTACTTCGAGTTTCAATATATAATTCAGCCAAAATCAAGTCTAATCTTCACCAAAATACCCTCAAAATTGAGATATAAACTCCAAACAATATTCTCAATTGCTTGCAACACCACTTAATCCATACAAATAATGATTTTTGAAAATTCAAATTCGATTTCAAAGTTTCAAAGCTTTTTAATGGTTATCAATGGTGAAGAGTCAAACACCTTAAAAATTTATTGATTGACAATTTCAATTTGAACACCAATTGTGCAACATGAAAGGAAATTGCTAAGTTAAAACGATTGAAATCCATTGATGAATTCCATTAAAACTTTATACAACAAGAAAACATAAAAAAAAATAGAGAACATCCAATGAAATAAAACTAGGGAAAAAAATAGAGAAGGAGAGTAGAGTGACGAAGAGAGAGAGAGAGAGAGAGAGAGAGAGAGAGGACAAGTATAAAGGGATAAGGAAATAACTGATATTCCTTATTCAATTCATAATATAAAGGGATACTCATTTAAAACTTATTTGTATATAATTGTTAAATTGTATATGATCATGTAATTAAATTGAAACTTGAGTAGGGAGGGTAATAAGGTTTCAAATAGTGTATCGAAAGGTAAAAATCTCTTCAAACTTTGGCTTCATGGATTAGGCCCAACTTTTGAGCCTTAGTCTAACAAAGGAGAAACTGCCTTCAATGATCCAAACTCAGGAAAGATGGGCCTGGCGCAACTGGCCTTGGGCGGCCCAACGGAAAGCATTTGTTACTGTAAATTTTAAAACAAAGCAGGAATTCGAATTTGGATGAAATACAGCAACTACGGGCCTGTGCAGTGGCCAGGCCCAACATACACATGGTAACGAATTACAAGGAAGTACACGGGTTATGTGCATAAAAATGTAATTAATTTAATACTTTAAAGAAAAATTAGCTATGCCCATACTGAATCACAACAGGCTAAGGCATTTCTAACAAGTTTAAACACCAGCTCAAATTGAATTACTATACGATATCATCCCCAATTTGACATTCATACTTTAACATATCTGAAACCTACTGTTAATAAACTACAATTAGTGAAGCTATTTCGAGCAAGAGATACGAGCAAGCTCTGCAAGTTACTGCCTCGTACAACTCCTTTCACATGTCAATCCATTCTCCAATACACTCCTGGAATCTCATTAAGTGAATATAAATGATTTGTTTAAAACATAAAATACATAGTCGATACTTGTGACATTTAAGTGTGAGAAGGAATTATTCCAACACATGCATTCGAAGGACAACAAGTCCTAAACTACTTTGGACAACAAGTCCAACTACCTTAGGAAAAGAAAAATACTAGGAAGCAAAAACCAAGTCATTCTTGAAAAGTAACTCAAACAATCTTAGGAAAAGGAAAACATAACCTTAACTACCTAGGAAAAAAATAAATATAGTCCCAAAATATATGAAAATAACTTAAAATCAATCTAGGATAGAATCTTGAAAGTCCAAACCAATCTTGGGTAGGATCTTGAAAATCTTGAAGGCAGCTTGCAAGAAACTTGGCACCAACGTGCACTTAACTTATAACACACCTATTGTACCCTTCTTGGACTTCAAGTAAGTCCTTTTTATGTTATTAAAATGTGGCTTTATGTAGGACTTCTTGGGCTGAACGTTTGGATACATTTTAGGTGTCAAATAGGTCCAACAGTGGCCTGATTTGGACCTTCTTCAGAGGATGTTTCTAGAGATCTAAGCCATATCCTCTTGGACATGAATTTGGGTCACAAAATAATTATAACACCTAGGTAACTCATATCCTTTATCCTTGAGCTCTTCCTCTCAACTAACAACTTCTTTGTTTGCTCCTAAAGTCCAATGACCTTGTTTTGCAACTTTTTAGCTTGAGATCTTGTTAAAGGCACTCTTTGAGATTCCAAAGCTTCATCCTTGTCCTTGAATATATTTGAGCTTCCTAGGATGCTATCACCCTTTTCTTGTATAAAAAGGTTTGGACTTCTATAAATTGAGGATCCTTCCTTCTCATTCAGTAGCATCCTTAATGTAGCCATATGGGATTGACAGTCTTGTTTAGGTGGAGAACTTTACGGGATAAGTATTAGTGTGTCACTTGTATTTGCCTCTTCGTGAGGTTGTTCTCTTGATATTTTATACTCTCTTTATATATAGTGGATTGTTCATCTCCGCCCGTAGAAGTAGGTCAATTGACCGAACCACGTTCAATATTTGTGTCTCTTTTGGTTTATTTCTCTCTTGTTATTTGTATTATCGTCGTTCAAGATTTGCTTTACTAGCTTCCGCATAACATCTGATTTTTTCGGTCCTAACAAGTGGTATCAGAGCGAGGTTCAAGATAGGGTCATCTTGGTAGGTTCAGTTTAGGTCGCAACCTATTTGACGGTAATCATGATTTTTGTCTGAGAAATTTGACCCGAGTTCTACGCACGTTGAGACAAACTTTGCGGTGGATATTTGGAGATGCGACCTCTTGAAGATTATGTGACGAAGGTAGATCACGTTTATTTTCTCAGAAAATTCAGGCCAAGGGGGAGAATTGTTAGGTGTTGTCCTGATTTTCGTACCATATTTGATTTTCCTATCTCTTGAAGGAAAGGGCAACATGTTTACCATAATCGGATTTTCTTTTCTTAGAAGGAAAATATAATTCTTTCATATTTAGCTAGTCCCTTTTCTTGTAGGAAAATGTTTGGACTCCTATAAATTAAGGATCCTTCCTCCTTATTCAGTAGCATCCACAATGTAGCCATATGGTATTTGAGAGTCTTGTTTAGGGGGAGAACTTTACGGGACAAGTGTTAGTGTGTCACTTGTGTTTGCCTCTTTGTGAGATTGTTCTCTCGATATTTTGTACTCTCTTTTTATATAGTGTATTGCTCATCTCCGCCTGTGAAAGTAGGTCAATTGACCGAACCACGTTAAATATTTGTGTCTCTTTTGGTGAGATTTGCTTTACTAGCTTCCGCATGACACCTGATTTTTTCGGTCCTAACAATTGGAATCTTCATAAGACGGATGAACTCCTTTGTTTCCATAGCCTAGATATCCTTCTTGATGCAGAGGAATCTCACTACTAAACCCTAGCCATTTTGCTATTATGAAAAATGTTTCTTTTCAATACCTATAATGGTATTTATATAGGCTATCATTAGGGTCTAAATTGAAGAGTATTTGAAGATTCTAGAGAAGAAGAAATACGCAATCAAGCAAGCAAAGCGATAACAAGTTGTCTTCCACTTAGAAAAAGATCATAACATGCCAGACTCATGTATATTCACTTGAAAGGTTAGCTTAGGCAATAGTTTTTTATGTTGAGAAACTTGAAAATCACAGTCTGAAATGTTAATGGTGATCGAAGAACAAAACCACACATTCCTAGGGTTTGTGTAAAATTACTCATTGTTTGTGCTCAAGGACAATACGATTGATCTAGAGGAACCCTTTCAGGAAAAAATTAGACGTATGTCACATCCCAATCCTTCGATTCTTGCATTTTCGTTTATCCTTAATTATTTCTTTTGAATCTTTTCTTAACACCATCATATATACTTTCATTAAAAAAAGATTAAGTATTTCAAAGAAGTCTATTTCTGCAGGAATCTAGCTTAGTCATACTATAATTAATAGCCGAATCCATTTTTAAAAAGTTTTTGAAAAATCAATAAATTTAACACCCAATTCATCATCCCCTTTGTGTGTGTTTTGTAAAAAAAAAATAAAATCACAAATGGTCCGTTATCCTTTAACCTCTTGTCCTTCAAATATAACTATGAACAAAAAATGTTGTTTATAAATCATTGCAAAAGGTAGACACATTCAAGTTAAGGAAGTTACACTTTAGCAGGTGACCTAATTCCTCTCTTGCTTTTAGCGCCAATTTTGGATATAAAATTCAAAGAATTCTTCCACAATTGGAATATTCATGTCACGATCCCTAAAGGAATAAGGAATGTAGACATATAGGGTAAATTTCAACAAGAGAAAAAGAGCACAACCAAACTAATAGCCTGTTTGGCCAATATGCAAAAATCAGCTTATTTTGATAAGTGTTTTTTTCTCAAAAGTGCTTTTTTCAAAAATACTTTTCGTGAGAAATAGTTTGTGTAGGGCTAATTAATTTGAAACCCACTTCTGAGCATCAATTAGTGTTTGGCCAAGCTTTTAAAAACTACTTCTAAGTGTATTTTTTTAAAAGTATTTTTCAAAAAAGTACTTTTAGATAGAAGCTATTTTTTTCTATTTCTCCAAAACTGCTTCTGCTTCTCCTCAAGATCACTTTTCTTTTCCTTCTAAAAGCTTGCTCAAACACTTTAACTTTTTAAAAATATTAGAAAAAATGCTTCTTGACTTTGGAAAAGTTAGGCCAAACATGCAATTAAATAAGCAAAGAAATGATGATGCAGAATACCTTTCATGCCCATAGATGAATTACTATTAAAAAATGTGACGCCAGTGACAGATGGGGGCCGATGAGGGGAAAATACGTGTCATAAGCTTGGATTCTGACAAAGGAATTTCTTCTAACATGTAAAGAAAAAATAAAGTGAGGAAAGTATCACTTACAACCACTTTACATACAGTTATATCTTCTGATTTTTCGTGTGCTATTGTAAACACCATCTTCATGAATACGGGCGAAAGACTCTGAATTGTCTAAAATTTGGTGGGCACATTAGAAACAACCTAACAAACAATAGTCATTGCTTGGCTATGACTGTTCATTGTAGTTTTGGCATTTTAGAGCCATAAAATAGGAATTCAGGACGATTTTTAATTTTTCGTGTGGTAATGTCCCTGCCATATTCATGAATTCGGGCGACGGGCTTCGAATTGCATAAAATTTTATATGCCCATTAGAAACGACTTTATGAATAATAGTCATTGTTTCGCCATAAATGTTCATCTTTTTTTGGCGATATAGGGCCATAAAACAGGAGTTCAAGACGATTTTTAATTATTCGTGTGGTAATGTCCACGCCATCTTCATTAATTCGGGTGACATGCTTCGAATTTCCTGAACTTTTTTGGGACCATAAGAAACAGGCCAATGAACAATAGTCAATACTTCTCCATGACCATACCACGTTTTTTGGCGTTTTAGGGCCATAAAATAGGAATTCGGGATGATTTGCAATTGTTCATGTGCGTCCACGCCATCTTCATGAGTTCGGGCAACATGCTTTGAATCGCCTAGAATTTTAAGGCCATAAAACTGGAATTCCGCCTGATTCTTAGATTTTTGTGTGCTATAGCCATGCCTTCTGCATGGGCCGAGGCCACCGGACCCGGATTGCCTAAAATTTTAACGGACCATCAAAAACGACCTAAGGAATAATATTCATCGCCTCGCCATAACCGTTCCTTGGTTTTTGGCGTTTTAGTGCCATAAAACTAGAATTACGCCCGATTCTAAGATTTTCGTATGTTATAGGCCACACCTCCTGCATAGGCCCGAGCCACCAGACTCGGATCGCCTAAAATTTTGCCTGACTATCAAAAATGACCTAAGGAACAAAAGTTACTGCTCCTCTATGTCCGTTCCTCATTTGTTTACATTTTACAGTCATAAAAGTAGAATTTCGCCCGATTCCCAGATATTCATATGTTGTAGTCCACTTCTTCTGCATGGGCCCGGGCCACCGGACTGGGACCACCTAAAACTTTATCGGACCATAAAAAACAACCTAAGGAACGATAGTCACTACCTCACAAGAATGGTTCCTCATATTTTGGCGTTTTAGGGCGCCATAAAACTAGAATTCTGCCCGATTCTCAGATTTTCATATGTTATAGCCCACGCCTTCTACATGGGCCCAGGCCACCGGACCCGGACCGCCCAAAATTTTACCGGACCATTAAAAATGACCTAAGGAACAATAGTTACCCCTCACCATGACCGTTCCTCATTTTTTGTCGTCTTTGGGCCATAAAACTGGAATTCCGTCCGATTTGTAGATTTTCGTGTGCTATAGCCCATATTTTCTACATGGGCCCGGGTAACCGGAATCGCACCGCCTAAAATTTTGCCGAACCATAAAAAATGACCTAAGGAATGATAGTTACCACCTCGTCATGATTGTTCCTCTATTTCTTGCATTTTAGGGTCATAAAATTAGAATTCCGCCCGATTCTCACATTTTTGTATGCTATAGCCCACGCCTTCTGCCGTCTAAATTTTTATCGGACCATCAAAAAACGACCTTAGAAATAATAGTCACCGCCTCGCCATGACCGTTCCTCATTGTTTAGCGTTTTAGGGCCATAAAACTGGAATTTCGCATGATTCTCAAATCTTCATATGCTAAAGGTCATGCCTTCTGAATGGGCCCGGGCCACCGGACCCGTACCGCCTAAAATTTTGACGCACCATAAAAAAAACCTAAGGAACAATAGTCACCACCTCGCCATGACCGTTCCTCATTTTTTGACATTTCGGGCAATAAACCTGAAATTCCGCCCGATTCCCAGATTTTCGTGTGTTATAGCCCACGCCTTCTGCATGGGTTCAGGCCATCGGACCCAGACTGCCTAAAATTTTTTCAGAGCATAAAAAATGACAAAACGAATAATAATCATCGCCTAATTGACCGTTTCTCATTTTTTGACTTTTTATGGCCATAAAACTGAAATTCTGCCAAATTTCCAAATTTTCGTGTGTTGTAGCCCACACCTTCTGCTTGGGCCCGGGACACCAGACCTGCGCCACCAAACCCGGACCGCCTAGTATTTTGCCTTACCTTAAATAATTATCTAAGAAACAATTTTCAGCGCCTTGCCGTGGCCGTTCCTCGTTCTTTGGTATTTTATGGCCTTAAAACTGGAATTCAGTCCGATTCCCTGATTTTCGCGTGCTATAGCCCACGCCTTCTACATGGGCGCGGGCCATCGGACCCGGACTGCCTAAAATTTTGTCGGACTATCAAAAAATGATCTAAGGAATAATAGTCACCGCCTCGCCATGACCGTTCCTCGTGGTTTGGCTTTCTAGGGCCATAAAACTGGTATTTCGCCCGATTTCTAGATATTCGTGTGATACAACCCAGACCTTCTGCATGGGCCCGGGCCAACGGACCCGGACTATCTAAAATTTTTTCGGACCATCAAAAATAATTTAAGGAATAATTGTCACCGTCTCGCCATGACCGTTCCTCGTTTTTTGGCGTTTTAGGGCTATAAAACTGAAATTACGCTCGATTCCCAAATCTTTATGTTCTATAGCCCACCCCTTCTGCATGGGCCTGGGCCACTGGATCCCGACCGCCTAATATTTTGCCGGACCATCAAAAACGATCTAAGGAACAATAATCATCGCCTCGCCACTTTCACAGGCGGTCATTTTTGATGATCCGGCAAAAGTTTTGACGGTTCAATGTAGAAGGAGTGGGATAACACACAAAAATATGGAATTCGGCGAAATTCCAGTTGTATGGTCCTAAAACACCAAAAAATGAGAAACGGTCATGGTAAGACGGTAACTATTGTTCTTTAGATCATATTTGATGGCCCGAACAAAAATTGAACATTCCAGAAGCTTCTAGAGACCGGCGCCTGGGTACGACAATTGAGATTGCTCCTGCTATAATTCAAGGGCCCATCAGTAGAAATGTCTCGAGGAGTAGTTAATATTTGGTAGTCTGGGGCCAGTGGCTCGGGCCCATGCAGAAGCGTGGGCTATAGTACATGAAAATCTGGGAATCAGGCGAAATTCAAGTTTTATAGCCCTAAAGCGCCAAAAAATAAGGAACGGTCATAGCAATGTGGTAACTATTATTCCTTAGGTGTTTTTTAATGATCCAAAAAAATTTTAGGCGGTCCGGGTCTGGTGGCTCAGGCCCATGCAGAAGGCGTGGGCTATAGCACACGAAAATATGGGAATGGGATGGAATTTCAGTTTTATGCCCCTAAAATGACAAAAAAGGAGGAACGGTCATGGCGAGGTGGTGACTATTGTTCCTTAGGTCATTTTTGATGGTCCGGAAAAATTTTAGGCGGTCCAGGTCAGGTGACCTAGGCCCATCCAGAAGGTGGGGGCTATAGCACATGAAAATTTAGAAATCGTATGAAATTCCAGTTTTATGGCCCTAAAACGCCAAAGAATGAGAAACGGTCATGGCGAGGCGTTGACTATTAATCTTTAGGTCATTTCTAATGGTCCCAAAAAACTTTCGGTGGTTAGGGTCCAATGGCCTTGGCCCATGCTGAAGGCATATGCTATAGCACATGAAAATTTGGGATTCGGGCGGAATTCTAGTTTTATAGACCTAAAACGAACAGGGAAAGGTTGTGACTATTATTCCTTAGGTGTTTTTTAATGATCCGTAAATATTTTAGGCGGTCTGAATCCGGTGACCCGGGCCCATGCAGAAGGCGTGGGCTATAGCACACGAAAATGTGGAAAAGGGGCGGAATTTCCGTTTTATAGCCCTAAAATGCCCAAAACGAGGAACGGTCATGATGAGGTGGTGACTATTGTCCTTTAGGTCATATTTGATGGTTCGAAAAAATTTAAGGCGTTCCAGTGGCCTGGGCCCTTGCAAAAGGCATGGGCTATAGCACACGAAAATCTGAGAATCTGGCGGAATTTAAGTTTTATGGTCCTAAAACGCAAAACAAACGAGAAACGGTCATGGCGAGGCACTGACTATTATTCCTTAGGTCGTTTTTGATGGTCCGGCAAAATGTTAGGTGGTCAGGTTCCAGTGGCCCGGGCCCATGCAAAAGGCATGTGCTATAGCACATGAAAAATTTGGGAATAGAACAAAATTCTAGTTTTGTGACCCTAAAATACCAAACAACGAGGAACGGTCATGGAGAGGTAGTGACTATTGTTCCTTAGGTCATTTTTGATGATCTGACAAAATCTTAGGTGGTACAGGTTCGGTAGCCCGGGCCTATGCAGAAGGAGTGGACTAGCACACAAAAATCTGAAATTGGGCGGAATTCCAGTTTTATGGCCCTAAAATGCCAAAAAATGAGAAACGGTCATAGATAGGAAGTGACTATTGTTCCTTAGGTCATTTTTACTGGTGCAGCAAACTTTTAGGCGCTCCGGGTCTGTGACCGAGGCCCATGTAGAAGGTGTGAGCTATAACACACGAAAATCTGGAAATTGGGCAAATTTCAGTTTTATGGCCCTAAAACACCAAAAAATGAGGAACGGTCATGGAGAGGAGGTGTCAATTGTTCTTTAGGTCATTTTGGATGATCTGGTAAAATTATAGGCAGTCCAATTGCACGGGCCCATGCCAACAGTGTGGGCTATAAC
Source organism: Nicotiana otophora (assembly GCA_000715115.1). Taxonomy (NCBI): domain Eukaryota; kingdom Viridiplantae; phylum Streptophyta; class Magnoliopsida; order Solanales; family Solanaceae; genus Nicotiana; species Nicotiana otophora. The sequence goes on along the minus strand of AWOL01S0015733.1, from coordinate 158,081 downwards.
ACACGAAAATCCAAAAATCGGACAGAAATCCAGTTTATGGCCCTAAAATCCCAAAGAATGAGGAATGGTCATGGAGAGGTGATGACAATTATTTCTTAGGTTATTTTTGATGGTCCGCAAAAGTTTTAGGCGATCTGGTTGATGACGTCCACAACACATCTCGATAAAAGATATGATACGACGTATGTAATATAAATTATCCAACTATGAGTCGGGGTCGAATCCACAGAGAGTTATGATGGGTGTTAGGAGTATATATTTGAAGCAAGCGAATGGACTACCTAAAATTGTACTTCCACAACAGAGTTTTGATTTCTATTTCTACTATTACTCTAATGATTGCAAGCTAAGGAAAATAGATTAGAGATGAATGTTTTTGGTGTTTTTTCAAATAGTTTAAAAGCCTATGGATGTGACTATGACCTAGGTATTTACCTAATGGGTTAAATACGTTAATACTTATTTTGTTGATTGGGGTATATTATAGCTCTCAACTCTACGTTGCCTACTCAATACCTCTCGGACAGAGAGTGATTTTGCCCAATTTGACTTTCTCAAGTCCAAATGGGTATCAAACAAAATAGTTGATATGAGCTCAAGTCGGGTTCTTACTATCTCTAGTTTGAACCCTTTAATTAGGCTAATCAATCTCTCAATTAACTCAATTCCTTGTTAGCCAAGTTAACCTAGACTAGGTCCCTCTTTCTCAAGTAGAGACTAAGATAAAAAGGCATGAATCAATATTGCAACCATTAATTCTAAAATTAAATCATGAACTAGGCAAAATAATCAACACCTAATCATAAACAAGCATTAAATTAAATACCCATAAGGTTTACACGCTAGGGTTGGGTCACAACCCTAGTAAGAATCTAGCTACTCATAATGAAAATTACAGAAAATAAAGAAGAAAGGCTAATGAAACTCATAATGAAAGATTAAAATGATGAAATCTAATGTTTAAACACTAAAATAATCTAAAACTTCCTAAAATGGAAAAATGAAACGGCTACAGCAGTTTTGAACGTTCAAGATTGACCTAAATTTGTGAAACTCGTCTATTTATACTGCGCCAAAAATCGCTGACAAAAGACCCCTCGGGAGGTTCGGCGGCCGACAATTCCATGTACGGTCCGTTGATTTCTTCATGTGGCAGGAAGGAGGATTCTGCAACCGCACATATTTGGACTGTGGCTGTGAAGCAACTTCTGCGGCTGCACAATTCTTTTGCGGTCTGCAATTTTGAAAGGCGTCAGGACTTAATGTTCTGCACATTCTCTGAACTTGAAAGTATTTGTCAGCGCAGACCCTGTTTTGCGGCCGCACATTTGTCAAACTCCTGTTGGGATCTTTATCTTGGGTTGTGGCCACAGATGGAATTCTGCGGTCTGCACTTTCTTCTGCAGCTGTAGAATTGCTTTTGTGGACTGCACATCTCTGCTTTTGCGCCCTTTATTTCCTTGTGCTTCGGAACACTCCTTTTTTAGTCGGATTTCATCATGGGAGACCAAACTTCCAGCATTCCTGCAATTTGCATAATTTTATTAGTTTCGGGATTACAATTCAATACTTTCGAACTAAAACAAAAGCAAAAAGGTGTTAATAAGCAGTCAAAATTCCCACTTATCAACTCCCCCAAATTTAAGTCTTTACTTGTCCTCAAGCAAATAAATTAGTTCCCACCTCCTAAAGTTAAGGGTCATTTCAACGAGTCAAAGGTGAGATATTCACACATCAGTTGGGACCAATAATTACCCACACTACTCATGCATTATCAACAAGGCGACAAGTTAATTATTCATGCACATATAGTTCTAATGTGACATTTGAGCTTCAAGAATTGACTTTACTCATCAAGGACTCTTGCTATATCATGTAGGCCATGGTGGACTCCAAACTCTTTCTCCTATACTTTCCATTTTTCAAGCTCACTTTAAGAAGTTAGCACTCAATCTGAAGATTCATGAAAGGTTCACTCATCTCTCACAAGAGAATGTCACAAGTACGACTTCAAGTACCATAGGTTTGCCCCTCATGTAGATCGCCACTAATGTAAGCTCACTCGGTTTGAAATCAAGTAGGACTTCTTTCGGGATGTAATGAAGGTTTTTGGTTTTGGGTAGGATACCATATGGGTAAGTGGTTACACCTTTCCTTAAGCACTCCATCTTTCATTTCTCGGCTCACACTTGCCAGTTCTTAGAGGCACTCTTTTTTCATTGGGGACTAGAGAGACTTAACATCACTCTTTCGTGTTCAATTCATTATTTTTCTCCCTTTTTAATTTCTCAATGCTTGGGATCATTACCTCTTTTTGAATCCATTAAACCCATCCACTTATTCACTTTTTGCATTTTTCTTTTCTTTTCTTGCCTTCTCTTCTCATAGAGATCATTTCTTTTATCTTTTTGTGCCTTGATACCTTTTTGTTTTCAAATTCCTCATCTCTCTCCCCAAACTTATGTTTTAAGCCATTTGTTTCACAAGAGTATTAAGGAAAGTCCGGGTGCCAACAGAGGGTCACGACAAAACGGGTAAAGGCTTTTAACATGGTTATCAAATGAGAAAGGCTAGAGGCTCAAAGGGGTTGACTATGGATACTAACATTGGTTGACAATAGAAAACTCAAACGGGCCAAGGATAGCCTACAATCACTTCTCAAACAAAGTAAAACTTAGGACTTTGCCGTGAAACACATTCGGGGCAAGTTCTAGACCCTTCGCATGGATACTTAGACTAGCAACAATTCATCTCACCCCTCACGCAACTGGATTGTAAAAGAAGATAGAGTCAAGAGCCTACAATGACCACATTTAAGTTTAAAGATCACTATGGTCCAATTAAACCACTCGATTATTACAAAAGTCAACACAAGAGTCACAAAGTCGCTAACTAGAGCTATTTCTTTATTAAACTTTGTCTCTAACCATAAGCACGTAGTTAAGTGTGTTGGTGCCAAATGAAGCATGGATGAATCTTCGAGCATGACTTAATTAGGTCTTTCTATTCATTACTACTACTATTATTACCTAAGCATAAAAACAGACTCATTCCCTTAAGAAGGTTGTCACGCCATCCATTGTTGAGACGAGTCACCCGGTTCACACAACAACTACCTTTGAAAAGAACTGCGGCATGAAGAAAACTAAAGGCTTATTATCTACTAAATCATAAAAGAAGCTACTAAAGAAAACAAGAATTAATAAGCAAAGATAAAGAAGATAATGAGCAAAGCTACTAAAGATACAATGATTATACATAGTAAGAGAGAGAAAAGATATATACATACAAATAAGAAAAGAAATAATATCATCAAATTATTACAGGCCAAATGTATCAAAGTGCCAAATATATCAAGTAAACTCCACCCCTGATGGTAGGCTATAATATCAGGTTTTAGTCACTTATTGCACTCTAATTTACTGCACTTTACTCGTTTTGAGCTTTAATTGATAGTGTTTTGCACTTATTGTGTGTTTTATGTATTGTAGGAGTGATTCCAAGTGATGTAAATGTTATGGAATGAATTTGAGTGATTTGGAGCTTTGAAGTCTGAGTAAAGCCCAAGGTATTAAGTCGGGATCGTGCTGGGGGGTCGAGGACCAAGCTCGGACCTCAAAACACACGAAAAATACGTACTCTGAGAAAAGTCCACTGTCGCGACGCGTAGGGAGATGCGTAGCGCACCACGGTTGTAAAATTTCCTGTTTCCTGTCATAACCAACTCTATGGATTTCCCCACTAATGCCCCGCATGGCGCGTCGCCCCATACGGTGCGCCTGTGCAATTTTTACAGAGTATAAATCCTAATTCAGCTAGAGAAGGTGATTACGTCTGGGCCCAACCCTACTTGGTATAAATACATGAGAAGAGATTATTTTCTGGACTGTTGACACATATTCGACCTAAGGAAGGTAAGGAGGAGTTGGAAGAACATGAGCACAAGGATTTCATCATTCCTTCTTCATTCAAGACCCGAGTTTAGATCGAATTTATGTTTTCCCATCTTTTAATTTTGATTTGTGATGAATTTATCCATATTTATGGAGTAGTTCTCTTTAGGGTTTGATGGATTTGGTGTATTGATTATTGTTTGTGGATTATAACTCTAATTTTATGTATTGAAGCATTTTTGGATGATTTAATTGTTGCCTCTATATTCACTTGTTCATGTAATCGATTATCTTTGCATTATATTGTTGGTTGACTTCATAGATTCTTCTAAGTAATCAAAAGAGGCTAGTTGAATCATTGATTAAACCTAGTTAGGAGAATAATCGAAAGAGATTTTCCTAAAGACCAATCCACTACGCATTCTTGCATATCTTCACGTGCTTAAATTGATTCATCTTATGAGGTTAAGACTTAATCTCGAGAGAGGAGTTTTTACTGAACATTTGAACTAATAATTGAGTGAATTCGAGAGACTCACTTAAACATTAGAAGTGAATTACCTAGAGTTAGATCCCAAACAATTATCTTGCACCTATCCTATCAACCCCTATTTTCTCCCACTAATAACTTCCTTGCTTACCTTTGTTGCGATAGTGATTAGTCAATAGCTTTAGATTCTTAGTAAATTTTAGTTATTAATCATATAAATCTCAATTGTTGATTCTCCTGGATAGCAATCAAGCTAGAAACTACGAAAATACATTTTAACTCCAATCCTTATGGATACGATATTATACTATACTATCTTTGACTAGCGAGCATAATTTAAGTGTGTGTTTCGAGCTCGTCAAATTTTGATATCATTTTCAGGGATTGATAATCAATAGTGTTTGAAATAGTTTGTAGTGTAGTTCAGGAATTCTTTTTATTTTATTTTATTTTTTCCTTTTTACATTTGGTGTTCTTTGACTGTGCGCAGGTTACAGGTTAAGATTGGTGCATGACTCGAACTTTTGCGAAGGAAGTGCTACCATACGAGCCAGAAATTGAAAAATAACTGTGACAATTGAGGAACGAAAGAAATCTCACAGAGACATCAGAAAAGGTTGGGAAATCCTCAACCAAAGAAGATATGGCTGGAAACGGTGATGATAATATAGATTTGGCTGCGAGAGAAGCAGTCCACCGATGAGAACAAGCTACACGGGATGCTGAGGAAGCATCTATTAAAGATGCGCAGATTATCTATAAAGAAGAGATGGATCGGAGAATTGTTCAGAATCAACCCTTAGGTGCAGACCAATTCGGAAATATATCTCCCATGCATGGGATACCACTTGGTGATTATGCTAGACCGGTCTACAATCAAAGATTATCAAGTGTGAGACCACTTCCAGTTGCAGCAAACAATTTCGAGTTGAAGCAAGGGTTACTTCAAACCCTTCAAAATTGTTGTGTCTTCAGAGGGAAGCTAAACGAAGATCCAAACACACATCTAATGGACTTCAAGGAGATTATGAACACCCTTCAATACAATGATGTGTCACAAGATGCGGTGTATTTAAGGGCATTCGCCTTTTCTCTTAAAGATGATGCAAAATTGTGGCTTCGAAGCTTACCTACATGTTCAATTAGAACATGGGAGGAGATGACCAGAAAATTCCTTGATAAATATTTCTCCTTAGCTAAGACGGGCAAGTTTAGGAGAGAAATCCATAACTTTTTCTAGAAATATAATGAAGCTATTTTTGAAGCATGGGAGAGGTTTAAGAAGATTGTTAGAAAGTGTCAACATATCGAAATTGAACTCTCGATGCAACTCCAGGACTTTTGGGATGGATTGACACCGACCTCGCGTAGAACATTGAGCAATGTAACTGGAGGTCTGTTGATATAGAAGACTCGAGATGAGATAGTTACTATTCTTGATGAATTATCTGAAGATGCAAATCAATGCCCCTCTAAGAGTGTGGAAAGAATAAGATCAACTAGTGTTCACCAGTTGATGCTAACACATCTGTGTAGGTACAACTTGATGCTATGTCCAAAGAGATACGAAAGCTGACCTTAGCCTCGATACAAAGTGAGCCTCACGTAGCTTGTGATATATATGGAAGAGGACACCCTACTCATGAGTGTCAAGCCTCAACTGAGGAAGTAAATGCTGTGGGAAATTACAATTTCAATGCAATGGGTCGGAGGCACCCAGGTTTTTCATAGAGTTCACCTGGAGGTACTGCGAATGTTTGGTAGAAAAATAACTCTAGACTGCAGGGGAAAGGAGCTCCAGCATACCAAAATTAGCAGAGGCAACAATTTCAGCCTCAATAGCCCATTCGGCCTGGTCTAGAGAATCTAATGAAGGCTTTCATTGTCAACACAAATGAGAGGTTGGATGCTCATGGAGTAGCTGTCAAAGAATTGGGCACTGGTCTTCGAAACCTAGAGAGACAAGTGGGACAAATTGCAATAATATTATCTGAGAGGATTACAGGCACTCTCCCCGCTGACACTGAAAAGAATCCCAAAGAAATAGTAAATGATGTAACTCTGAGAAGTGGGCAAGTGTTGAAAGATCCCACCCCGATCAAAAAATGGGTGATACTTGAAAGATAAAGTGGGGAGCAACTGAAGAATGATGTTGATAAAAAGAAGAAAGGCGCGATGAAAACTGAGAAGAAGAAGGAAGAAAAATCAAGAAGGAAGGAACCTGATGAAAGCGAGCATATGCCTGCTCTACCTTTCCCTCAAAAGCTATGTAGAGAAAAGCTGGACAAGCAGTTTGAGAAATTTCTGGATGTGCTAAAACAAGTTCATGTGGACTTACCATTCACAGAAGTGCTCTCACAAATGCTTGCTTACGCCAAATTCTTAAAGGAGATCCTTACAAAGAAAAGGAAAATTGAGCAGACCTCAGTGGTCAAGCTCACAGAGCATTGCAATGCGACCTTACAAAACAAACTCCCACAAGAGTGTGGAGATCCAGGGAGTTTTACTATACCTTGCTATGTAGGAACTATTCATTTTAATAAATAATTATGTGATTCTGGTGCCTCAATTAATTTAATGCCTCTATCTATTTACAGAAAACTGGAGAAGGAGATTGGAGAGATAAGGTAGGTGCAAATATCTTTGCAGTTGGGAGACCAGACGACTTTAATACCCGAGGGGATAGTGGAAGATATGTTAGTTCGGGTGGATAAGTTTGTATTTCCTGTAGACTTTATAGTGGTGAATATGGAAGAAAACAAGGAGGTCCCCCTCATCCTAGGAAGACCATTCTTAGCAACAGGTAGAGCTATATTAGATATACACGAGAGGAAATTCATGCTTAGAGTGGGTGAGGAGACGGTGACGTTTGATGTGAATGTAGAAAAAGGGGCGCAAAAAGAAAAACCAGCTGCAAGTGTTGAGGGGAAAGTGAAGGGCTCAAAAAAGAAGGCTGCACTGAGTGAGAAAGATAAGTGTGGGGGTGTACCCCAAAAAGTCTGAGAAGAAGTTGTCGGCATGGATGTGCGCATTAGTTCGAGGGCGAGGAATGGATCCCGACTTCGACTCATACCCCAACTAGATGTTCAGGGAAGTTTTCTTTACTTTATGCTTTTTAATTGTGTGTCATGGGGACATGCCACAACTTCAAATGTGGGATGTGGGATATGTTGTATGTATGTATGTATGTATATTAGTTTTAGTTTTTGTTGTTTTAGTAGTTAGAGATAGAAAGAAATTGAAAAGAATCATAAAAAATGAAAAAATTTCTATTTTTCCCGACGATGGATATAATTTGACAGGTTTCTTGAGGGATTAAAGTCGAAAGAAAAAAGACAAAAAGATTTTCTTTTGTTAGGTAGTGTATTAATTCCTCCTTGATTTTTCTTTGTGCCGCAGTTCTTTTCTAAGGGTTTTGTTTGAATCGGGTGTAGTTAGTTTTTGTTTTGTAGAGTAGTAGGAAAACTTGTGCTGTGATTTGAATTGAAGGCAATATCTCTTAACTTTATTATACCTTGAGAATAATGAGTGCTTTAGTTGTGACGCTTAGGCTCAGTTTTTGACTCTTGTATAAGTACCTTAAATTGTATAATCTTAACTTTGTTTAACTGCTTTGACTAGAGTGTCTTGATAGTCCAATCCTGAGTGAGTTATGTGCCATGTGTGTGTGCGGTTTTGTGTATTCTGTGCATTGCATTTGATTTCTAGAATTTGCCCCGTGTGTTTGGAAAGCGAAATAGTAGTTGTATTTAGTCTTGGAAATGATATAGGCATTTCTTTGTTAATCCAATTATATACGTTTACCCACCTAATTGTTATGTATCGTGGTTAACCCCTTTGAGCCTGTAATCCTATTTCTTTGGCAACCACATTACAAGCCTTACCCATTTGTTTGAATTGACTATCTATTTGAACCTTTTACCTCCCGTGAGCACTTGAATTTTGTATGAACTTTGTAAAAGTGAAGTGTGGGGTGGTTGGTTTGGCTTTTGAGTGGAACTATTGAACTAAGGAGAAATGTGCACTGTATTGAAAAGGTAAGAGCCACGTGAATTGAAAAAGAAAGAAAAAAATATTGTATTGTTGTGAAAAATATTCTTTGATAGTGGTGACTCTTGATGTAATTGTGCTTAAAGAAGTAGGGAGTTAATGTATATTAATGTGAAGGTGGAGTTATGGTTTGACATAAGCGTGGGGTTTTGAATGGTTAAATGTATATGTATTAAAGTGCTTAGGGAGGTGTAGTCACTCTTATATCTAAATGTATCCTACCCGTCCCACAACCTACATTACAACCAATTAAAGTCCTACTTGATCCTTGACTCAATGAGCTCAATTAGTAGAGTAGTACACTATGGGAAAGCCTATGGTACGTCTTTTGTGGCACATGAATGTTGTTTCTGAGAGTGAGTGAATTCTTTCTATATTGAGTTCCTAATTGTTCTTAAATTTTATTGTGTGTGGAACTACTCTCTATTGTTGTGTGAAGGCACTTAATTCATAAACGAAAGGTAATGTTTGACCTATGTGTTAGAGTAAATGAGAGGGTTATAAATAATGCGTGGTACTTCTGAGTCAAATCTTTAGGCGAGGATGTTACAGTATTGTGCTTAATCTGTTTTAAATACTCTTGGTGCGATGAGTTATGAGAGTTGTGAAAAGGGTCGTGTTCTATGTGAAGTGTAGTTGGATTGCTCGAGGAAGAGAAATGGTTTAGGTGTGGGGTGTTGATGGTAGGCTATAATCTCAGGTTTTAGTCGCCTTTTGTACTCTAATTTACTGCACTTTACTCGTTTTGAGCTTTAATTAATAGTGTTTTGCACTTACTATGTGTTTTATGCCTTGTAAGAGTGATTCTGAGTGATGTAGATGTTATGGAATGAATTTGAGTGATTTAGAGCTTTGAAGCATGAGTAAAAGCTCAAGGGATTAAGCCGGGATCGTGTTCGGGGGGTCGAGGACCAAGTCTGGACGTCAAAACGCACGAATAATCTGTACTCTGAGAAAGGTCCACTGCAGCGGCGTACCGTTGTACAATTTCCTGCTCCTGTTAGAACCAACTCTCTGGATTTCCCCACTAATGCCTCGCATGGAGCGTCCCCCATGCGATGCGCCTGTGCAATTTGTACAGAGTGGAAATCCTAATTTGGCTAGGAGAAGGTGATTTCGTCTGGGCCTGACCGTACTTGGTATAAATACATGGGAAAACGTTATTTTCTAGACTTTTGACATATATTCGACCTAAGGAGGCTAAGGGGAAGTTGGAAGAACACGAGCATAAGGATTTCATTATTCCTTCCTCACTTAAGAACCGAGTTTGGATCGAATTTATGTTTTCTTATCTTTTAATTTTATTTGTGATGAATTTCTCCATATCTATGGAGTAGTTTTTTTTAGGGTTTGATGGATTTGGTGTATTGATGATTGTTTGTGGATTATAACTCTAGTTTTATGTATTGAGGCATTTTTGGATGATTTAATCGTTGCATCTATGTTCACTTGTTCATGTAATCGAGAAAGGCATAACTTGTGATATCTTTGCATTATATTGTTGGTTGAGTTCATAGATTCTTCTAAATAATCGAAAGAGGCTAGTTAAATCATTGATTAAACCTAGTTAGGAGAATAATCTAACGAGGTTTTCCTAAAGACCAATCCACTACGCATTCTTTCATATCTTCACGTGCTTAAATTGACTCATCTTGTGAGGTTAAGACTTAATTGAGAGAGGAGTTTTTGCTGAACGTTTGAAATAATAATTAAGTGAATTCGATAGACTCACTTAAACATTAGAAGTGAATTACCTAGAGTTAGATCCCAAACAATTATCTTGCACCTATCCTATCAACCCCTATTGTCTCCCGCTGATAACTTTCTTGCTTACCTTTGTTGCGATAGTCATTAGACAGTAGCTTTAGATTCTTAGTAAATTTTAGTTTTTAATCATATAAATCTCAATTGTTGATTATCTTGGATAGAAATCAAGCTAGAAACTACGAAAATACTATTTAACTCCAATCCATATGGATACGATATTATATTATACTATTATTGACTAGCGAGCATAATTTAAGTATGTGTTTCGAGCTCATCACCCCCCCTCCCCCCAAGATAAATATGCATTGTCCCCAATGCTTAGCAAAATAAGAGTAAAAGAGTGAAAAGGTGAAGAAAACTCCCTTTGGCTCCTTGGATATCTCTGTGTTCCCAACAATATCATCGCCCTCAAGATCAGCCAACTGAATCTCATCATCCTCAACTCTAGGTGTGGCTGGGTTAGTGAACATTTGATGCACTGCTTCCGTAGGGTCAGCAACAAGGTCTGGCTCATCAGACTGGCCACCTGGTGCCACCGGTGTAGATGGTGCTGAAGGATCTGGGGCAGAATAGTGTGGGTCAAGCAGCATATCATAGGGGAGATCTTCGGCTATAGCAATCCTGGTCACCTCTCTCTGGAGCTCTTCCACTAACTTCTTATTGGCCTGGGACTTCCTCATCTTCTTTACTTCCTTTCCTATCTCTTCAATCACCGACCCATATTGTACTAAGGTGTCCATGATAGTCTTCTAATTCTCCATAATCTTCTTTAATGCCTCCTCAATGTCAGAAAGAATCTGTGATGCATGTGAGGAGGACTGCGCTGCAACAATATTTGACAAGTCAGACAGCTTTACAGTAGCTATCTGCATACAGTTGTTGAGACTCGCCAATGTCTGGGAGACTCGCAGTGTAGATAGTGGGTGAGTAGGCATGTGCACTGGCTTCAAAGTGGAGGTGGGAGCTATGGCAGGAGCTGCAGTAGGGGCTACAGATGATGGCGGAGGCATAACTGCGACACTGGAGGAAGGTTCAGCCAAAGTGGATGGAACATCAACTGTTTCAGGAGCTACCATTGCTGGCTCATCACACTGGCCTGTGGTAGTAGGAGGCTGAACTTTCTTCTTCGGGTTGCTCGCATCTATTAGTGAGTACCAAGTAAAAGGCTTCTTCGGCTTCACCTTTGTGTCATAATCCCTCGGCTCTACCTCTGCATCAGTGAGATATTTTGTAATAGTTTTGGGATATGGGTAGGACGAGTCATCTTGCCAAGCGATCACTGAGATGTTGGCCGACATCACAACGCCCACATTGATTGGGTACCCGACCATAATAGAAGCCAACAGAACTGCCCTAGGAATCGGAATGTGAGTCTCATTCTGGCGTGGTACCTGCTGCATACAAAGGTTTTCCACCCCTTCACCGCAAAACTCAACGTGCTCTCGTGGATGGGAACCTCTACAGCAATCCATGGTGGTGGTGGCCCTGGTGGTGCCAGAATCTCCGCTAACCAAGGTCGGACCTCGTCTCCCATTGCAAACTTCTCCAAATACTCTTTCGGTTCAACATCCTCGAAGCCTAAGTACGTGTTGAGTGTATGCTGATCAAACCTCACCTTGAGGTTACGTACTTTGTTTACCTTCGTCCCCTTATTTATTTGAGCCACATTGGCATAGAATTTACGGACTAGGTACTCTTTGGCATCCATTACGCTCTGGGTGAACCACATCCACCCCTAGCATTCCTTGAACTGTCTCAAAATGGCTAGGTTGTACCTCTCCAAATTTGTCAAGAGGAACTGTCGCTCAAGAGTTAGTGACCTCGCTGGCCACCACACATGGAAGCTGGTGAAGGTAGCCATGCTGACAAAGCGGTACTGCCAAACCTCTTTCTTCGTTGACCTTTCAAGGCCGGCAGCTGTAGCATCTCCCCCTCTGCCATCATCGGGGATATCATGAACTGGTGCATCATGTGCCATAAGGGCTGGTGTAGCCGATGGCTCAGAAGCCTGACTAGCACTCTCGGATCCCTCGAAAGTGCTATGAGATGAGGACGGCTCGTCCCTGAGTTGGTATCTCCCTTGCAGCCTTGACTATATGGCTGGCTTCTCCTGAACAGAGGCTGAGTTACACTCTAATACTTCCCTAGACGGGACATATGAGCTCGTCTCGGAGAGATCTGCAGCTCTCCCTCTACCGGCTGTTTCTTTCTTCCTTATTGTCTTTGGTCGGCCAAGGGTTAAGGCACTCTTGCCTCGACCCCGAGAAGGTTCACCTCTCCCTTTTGAATTGTTGCCTCGTCGTCTAGATCGAACCATTGTCTGTATCAAGCAAAGGCAATTGTTAGTTGTAATTCAATATTCAAACATACATAAGAGACATACAAGTAAAGGATAACCAGAGTACACAGTGAGGGTGTTCAGTTAGATCATTCTTGCTGGGAACAAGAACTATAATTCGCACAATTTGTCTTGCAGCCGCAGATGACGAATTGCGGACCGCACATTTTTTGTTGTGCTGTCGCAAAAGTGAAGTGCGGGCGACATAATTGAACTTATGGACATAGCTCTGAAACCCAAAAATGCCAACTCTCAGATGACAGAGAATTGGCTAATGTGCGGCCACAATAGGATTTGTGCGATCCGCAAAATTTTATCGGTGGCCACACATTGGAATCTCAAGGCAGGGACTCTCTGATGACAGTAAAAGTGTTGTTCTGCGGCTGCGATGAGAATTCTGCGATCCGCACATTTTAACTTGCAGTCGCAGATCCCTTCTTCACTAAGTTGCCCTAAAATCAATATCTAGGGACACAACAAATTCAAGTGCGGACGCAGATTTCAAAAGTGATGCACAGATCAACATTTTCCACTTAGGGTTTTCCATTTCGTGCTTAATTTGAGATGGCAACATTATAAAAACTTGAAATACACTAACCTAGTCCCCATAGAGCATATATCAAGCTGACCTATTTCAGATTTATCCCCACATGGACACACAATTGAACTTGAATAACAAATGACCTAAAGAGAACTAAAAATCTACAAATTAAACTAACTAAGAAGATTAATGCAAAATTTGAAGCATACCAGATAGGGTGTGTGTAATGAGTGACTGATCAAAGTTGTTGTGTGTGTGGACAAATGAAATCACCAAGAAATTTCAACAGAGCACTATTTTTTTGTTCAGAGAGTGAAAAAACATAACAATGGCCTTGTTCCTCTATTTATACTAATTGTTTGTTAAGGGAAAGAAGGGCGAGTGCGGACACACATTTTCATGTGCGGTCCGCACTCTGCTACATGAAGACCTCATTGCAGCATTTCACATGCGGTCCGTACAATTTCATGTGCGGCCACAGATTTCCTGTCCGGTCGCTGATCGACCTCCTCTCTATCAGGCTAAAACTTCAGAGAGTTAGTATTTTCAACATCTCATTTGTTCGGTCCGAAAGCTAATTGTGCGGCCGCACTGCTCTTTTGCTACAACACCCACAAATGTGAGGTCTGCACAAATCATATGTGGTCAGCAATTCTTAGAACACTTAGCCAAATATTTGGTCCACAATTCCTGTAAGCCACACTCAGACCTGTAGCACACTTCAAATCAAGTTAGAGCAAAAATAACACCTAACTACAAAAGAAAAAGAAAAAGAAACATGGGTTGCCTCCCAAAAAGCGCCTGATTTTACGTCACGACACGATGCAGAATACCCTCAAGTGAAATTAATGACCACCACGACGCGACTATCTCCAACTTTTTCCAAGTAGTGCTTCACCCGGCGACCATTGACTCGGAATACTTCATTGTTTTTGTTCTTCAAGTCTAATGCACCAAAAGGAGTCACACCCATAATTTCAAAAGGACCACTCCATTTAGATTTTAGCTTCCCGGGAAACATCTTCAACCTTGAATTGAACAACAATACAAAATCACCCACCTTGAACTCCTTGTTCCAAATGTATTTGTCATGAAGATATTTCATCTTTTCTTTGTACAAGGATGAACTTGCATAGGCATGGTATCAGAACGCATCAAATTCATTCAAGCGTGCCACCCTCAAGTTAGCGGCTACATCCCAATCAAGATTCAACTTCTTTAGAGCCCACATGGCCTTATGATCCAGTTCCACCGGAAGATGGAAAGTTTTTCCGAACACTAATCGGTATGGCGACATTCCGATAAGTGTTTTGTAAGCCATCCGATAAGCCCATAATGAATCATCAAGCTTCTTGGACTAATCCATCCGATTAGCATTCACCGTTTTGGACAAGATACTCTTTATCTCCCGATTGGAGACTTCCACTTGCCCACTAGCTTGTGGGTGATAAGGATTCGTGACTTTGTGAGTAACACCATACTTTCTAAGCAAAGTGTCGAAAGCCTTATTGCAAAAATATGACCCCCATCGCTTATAATTGCACGTGAAGTACCAAACCTACAACGCCAAAAAAGAGGAACGGACATGGCAAGACAGTGACTATTGTTCCTTAGGTATTTTTGATGGTCCGAAAAAGATTTTGGCGGTCCGGTGGCCTGGGCCTATGCAGAAGGTCTGGGCTATAGCACACGAAAATCTAGGAATCAGGCGGAATTTTAATTTTATGGCCCTAAAACACAAACAATAATGAGGAACAATCATGACGAGGAGGTGTCAATTATTCCTTAGGTCGTTTTTGATGATCTGGAAAAGTTTTAGGCGGCCAGGTGGCACGATCCCATGCAAAAGGCATGGTTTATAGCACACAAAAATCACAAAATCGAGTAGAAATCCAGTTTTATGGCCCTAAAACACCAACAAAAGAGGAACGACCATGGCGAGGTGATAAAAATTATTTCTTAGGTAATTTTTTATGGTATGGAAAATTGTAGGCGATCTGTTCCAGTGGGTCGGTCCCATCAGAAGGTGTGGGCAATAGCACACGAAAATCTAAGAAGCGGGCAAAATTCTAAATTTATTGCCCTAAAATACAAAAAACGAGTAACGGTCATGGGGAGGTGGTGATTATTGTTTCTTAGGTCATTTTTTATGGTTCAACAAAATTTTAGGCGGTTCGAGTCCGGTGGCCTGGGCCCATGCAGAAGTCGTGGGCTAATAGCACACGAAAATCTGGGAAACTGGCGAAATTCTAGTTTTATGGCCGTAAAATGCCAAAACATGAGGAACAGTCATGGCAAGGCATTGACTATTGTCCTTTAGATCATTTTGATGGTCCTAAAGAATTTTGGGTGGTCCATGTATGGTGGCCCGGATCCATGCAGTAGGCGTGGTCTATAGCACACGAAAATATGAGAATCGGGCAGAATTCTAGTTTTATGTTCCTAAAACGCCAAACGACAAGGGACAGTCATAGTAAGGTGGTGACTATTGTTCCTTAGGTGTTTTATGATGATCCAAAAAAATTTTAGGCGGTCCGGATCAGGTGGCCCGGGCCCACCCAGAATGCGTGGAGCACACAAAAATCTGGGAATAGGGCGAAATTTTAGTTTTATGACCCTAAAACACCAAAAACGATGAACGATCATGACGAGGTAGTGACTACTGTTCTTTAGGTCATCTTTGATGGTCTGGTAAAATTTAAGGCGTTCCAGTGGCCCGGGGCCATGCAGAATGCATGGGCAATAGCACACTAAAATCTAGGAATCCGGTGAAATTCCAGTTTTATGGCCCTAAATGCCAACAACTGAGGAACGGTCATGGCGAGGCAGTGACTATTGTTTCTTTGGTTGTTTTTGATGGTCCAGCAAAATTTTAGGCGGTCATGGTCCAGTGGCCCGGGCCCATGAAGAAGGCATGTGCTATAGCACAAGCAAATTTGGGAATCAGACAAAATGCTAGTTTTATGGCCCTAAAACGCCAAACAAATGAGGAACGGTCATGGCGAGGCAAATAATATTATTCCTTAGGTCAGTTTTTATGATCCGGCAAAATTTTAGGCGGTCCAAATCCGGCGGCTGTGGCCTATGCAGAAGTTGTGGGCTAGCACACAAAAATATGAAAATGGGCGAAATTCCAGTTTTATGGCCCTAAAACGCCAGAAATTGAGGCACGGTCAGGGAGAGGTGGTGACTATTGTTACTTAGGTCTTATTTGATGGTTCGACATAATTTTTGGCGGTCCGGGTCCAGTTTCCCGGGCCCATGCAGAAGTCCTGGGCTATAGCACACGCAAATATGGGAATCAGGCGGAATTTGAGTTTTCTGGCCCTAAAACGCCAAATTATGAGGAACGGTTATGGAGAGGAGGTGTTAATTGTTCCTTAGGTCAATTGTAATGACCCGGCAAAATTTAGGCGGTCCGGTGGTGCGGGCCCATGAAAACGGCATGGGCTATAGCACACGAAAATCATAAAATTGCGCGGAAATCCAGTTTTAAGGCCCACAATGCCAAAAATGA
This sequence comes from Nicotiana otophora, assembly GCA_000715115.1. Lineage (NCBI taxonomy): Eukaryota > Viridiplantae > Streptophyta > Magnoliopsida > Solanales > Solanaceae > Nicotiana > Nicotiana otophora. The sequence goes on along the minus strand of AWOL01S0015733.1, from coordinate 141,485 downwards.
GGAACGATCATGGCGAGGCATTGACTATTGTTCCTTAGGTCGATTGTGATGGTCCGGAAAAAATTTTAGGCGGTCGGGGTCCGGTGGCCAGGGCCCATGCAAAAGGCATGGGCTATAACACACGAAAATTTGGAAATCGTATGGAATTCCTGTTTTATGGCCCTAAAATGCCAAAAAATGAGGAATGGTCATGGCGAGGTGGTGAATATTGTTCCTTAGGTCATTTCTTATGGTCCGAAAAATTTTTAGGCGGTCTGGGTCCGGTTGCCCGGTCCATACAGAAGGCGTGGGCTATAACACACGAAAATCTTAGAATTAGGCAAAATTCCAAATTTATGGCCTCAAATCGCTAAACACGAGGAACGATCATGGTGAGGCGGTGACTATTGTTCCATAGGTTGTTTTCGATGGTATGGAAAATTTTAGGCGGTGCAGGTCCGGCGGTTCGGGTCCATGCAGAAGGCGTGGGCTATAGCAAACAAAAATCTAGGAATCGGGTAGAATTCCAGTTTTATGGCACTAAAACTCTAACAAACGAGGAACGCTCATGGGGAGGCAGTAACTATTGTTCCTTAGGTCATTTTTGATGGTCCGGCAAAAATTTTGGCAGTCACGGTCTGGTGGCCGGAGCCAATGTAGAAGGCGTGGGCGATAACACACGAAAATCTGGGAATTAGCGGATTTCTAGTTTTATGGATGCCAAAATACGAGGAACGGTCATGGTGAGGTGGTGAGTATTATTCTTTAGGTCATTTTTGATGGTACGGAAACATTTTAGGCGGTATGGGTCCGGTGGCCTAGGCCCACACAGAAGGCCTAGGCTATAGCACACAAAAATTTGGGAATCGCGCGGAACTCCAATGTTATGGCCCTAACATGCCCAAAAACGAGGAACGGTCATGGCGAGGCAGTGACTATTGTTCCTTTGGTCTTTATTTAAGGTCGGCCAAAATTTTAGGCAGTCAGGGTCCGTGGCCCAGGCCCATGCTGAAGGCGTGGGCTATAACACACGAAAATCTGTGAATCGGGCTGAATTCCAGTTTTATGGGCCTAAAACGCCAAAACTTGAGGAACAGTCACGGTGAAATGGTGACTACTGCCCCTTAAGTCATATTTATGGGCTATAACACACGAAAATCTGGGAATCGGGCGAAATTCTAATTTTATGGCCCTAAAATGCCAAATAAAGAGGAACAGTCATGCCGAGGCAGTGACTATTATTCCTTAGGTCATATTTGATGGTCCTAGAAACTTTTAGGTGGTCAGGGTCTGGTGGCATGGGCCCATGCGGATGGCGTGTGCTTTAGCATATGAAAATTTAGGAATCTAGCGGAATTCTAGTTTATGGCCCTAAAATGCCAAAACACAAGGCACGATCATGGCGAGGAGGTGACTATTATTCCTTAGGTCATTTTTTATGGTTCGGAAAAACTTTAGGTGGTTCGAGTCCCGTTTCCCAGGACCATGCATAAGGCATATGCTATAGGACACAAAAATTTAGGAATCAGGCGGAATTCGACTTTTATGGTCCTAAAACGCCAAAACATGAGGAATGGTCATGGCGAGGCGGTGAATATTGTTCCTTAGGTTGTTTCTGATGGTCCAAAAAAATTTTAGGCAGTTCGGGTCTGGTGGCCCGAGCCCATACACAAGGCATGGACTCTAGCATACGAAAATCTGGGAATCGGGCGGAATTCCAGTTTTATGGACCAAAAACACCAAAAAACAAGGAACGGTCAAGGAGAGCCGGTGATTATTGTTCCTTAGGTCATTTTTGATGGTCCTACAAAATTTTAGGCAGTCCAGGTTCAGGTGGCCCCAGCCTATGCAGAAGGCGTGGACTATAGCACACGAAAATGTGAAAATCGGGGGAATTCCAATTTTTTTGCCTTAAAATGCCAAAACATGGGGAACGGTCATGGCGAGGTAATGACTATTGTTCCATAGGTCGTTGTTTATGTTCCGGCAAAATTTTAGGCGGCCCTGTTCAGGTGGCCTAATCCAATGCAAAAGAACGTGGGCAATAACACACGAAAATCTAGGAATCGAGCGGAATTATAGTTTTATGGCCCTAAAATGCCAAAATATGTTAAACGGTCATGGCGAGGCGGTGACTATTAGTCCAGTTTTGATGGCCCAAAAAAATTTTAAACGGTCCGAAATCCGGTGGCCCGAGCCCATGTAGAAGGTGTGGGCTATAGCGCACGAAAACTAGGAATCGGATGGAATTCTAATTTTACTGCCTTAAAAGGCCAAACACGAGGAACAATCATGGCGAGGTGGTGAAAATTGTTTCTTAGGTCATTTTTGATGATCCAGCAAACCTTTAGGCGGTCTGGGTCCGGTGGCCCGGGCCCTTGCAGAAGGCGTGGGCTATAACGCACGAAAATTTGGGAATCAGACAGATTTCCAGATTTATGGCCCTAAAATGCCCAAAAATGAGCAACGATCATGGAGAAGCGGTGACTATTATTCCATAAGTCGTTTTTGTTGGCCTGGTAAAATGTTAGGCGATCCGGGTCCAGTAGCTATGCAGAAGGCGTAGGATAAAGCACACGAAAATCTAGAAATCAGGCGGGATTCCAACTTTATGGTCCTAAAATGCCAAAACATGAGGAACGGTCATGGCAAGGCGGTGGCTATTTTAAGCGGCCCGGAGATGGTGGCCTGGGGCCATGCAGAAGGTGTGGGCTATAGCACACGAAAATCTTAGAATCAGGCGGAATTCCAGTTTTATGGCCCTAAAATATCAAAAACGAGGATCGATCATGGCAAGGTGGTGACTATTTTTCCTAACATCATTTTTTATAGTCCGACAACATTTTAGGTGATCCAAGTCTGGTGGCTCGGGCCCATGCAGATATTGTGGGCTATACCCCATGAAAATCTGGGAATCGGGCAGAATTCTAGTTTTATGGCCCTAAAACGCCAAAAAAGGAGGAACGATCATGGCGAGGCATTGAGTACTATTCTATTGGTCATTTGTCATGGGCCGGCAAAATTTTAGGCGGGCCAGGTCCGGTGGCCCGGGCCCATGCAAAAGGCATGGGCGATAGCACATGAAAATATGAGAATCAGGCGGAATTTCCAGTTTTATAGCCCGAAAACGCCAAAAAACAAGGAACAATCATGGAGAGATGGTAAATATTGTTACTTAGTCATTTGTGATGGTTCGGCAAAACTTTAGGTGGTCTGGTTCCGCTGGCCTGGGCCCATGCACATGTCATGGGCTGTAGCACACAAAAATCTGGAAATCAGGCGAAATTCCAGTTTTATTGCCCCTAAAATGCCAAAAGATGAAGAACGGTCATGGAGAGACGGTGACTATTGTTAGTTAGGTCATTTTTTATGTTTTGGAAAAATATTTAGGCGATCCAGGTTCGATGGCTCGGGCCCATGTAGAAGGCGTGGACTATAGCACACGTAAATGTGGAAATCGGGCAGAATTCCAGTTTTATGGCCCTAAAATGCCAAACAATGAGAAACGGTCATGGTGAGGCGGTAACTATTGTTCCTTAGTTCATTTTTGATGGTCCGAAAAACTTTTAGGCAGTCCTAGTGACGAGCTCGAAACACACTTAAATTATGCTCGTTAGTCAAATATAGTATAATATAATATCGTATCCACAGGGATTGGATTTAAACAGTATTCTTGTAGTTTCTAGCTTGATTGCTATCCAAGATTATCAATAATTGAGATGTATATGATTTCTAACTAAAATTAACTAAGAGTCTAAAATTATTGACTAATGACTATCGCAACAAAGGTAAGCAAGGAAGTTATCAGTGGGAGAAAATAGGGGTTGATAGTACTTGATGGGAATTGAGGAGTAGTAAGGATGATAAAGAGTGAAATTGAGTCACCCTCTCCGCTTTCTTTTCTTGAGAAGAATGCTCTGGTCTGGCATAAATGCCACTAGATCATCTATGATTTGAGCAAGATAATTATTTGGGATCTAACTCTAGGTAATTCACTTCTAATGTTTAAGTGAGTCTCTCGAATTCACTCAATTATTAGTTCAAAACGTTTAGTAGCAACTCCTCTCTCGATTAAGTCTCAACCTCACAAGATGAATCAATTTTCAGCACGTGAAGATATGCAAGAATACGTAGTGGATTGGTATTTAGGAAAACCTCTCTCGATTATTCTCCTAACTAGGTTTAATCAATGATTCAACTAGACTCTTTCGATTACTTAGAAGAATTAATGAACTCAATCAACAAGGTAATGCAAAGATATCACAAGTTATGCCTCTCTCGATTACATGAACTAGTGAGTATAGGTGCAACAATTAAATCATCCAAAAATGCTCCAATACATAAAATTAGAGTTATAATCCACAAAAAATCATCAATACACCAAATCCATCAAACCCTAAAGAGAACTACTCTATAGATCTGGAGCAATACATCACAAATATAATAAAAGTATAGGAAAACATAAATTCAATCCACAATCGAGTCTTGAGTGAGAAAGGAATGATGAAATCCATGTGCTTTTACTTCTCTAACTCCTCCTTAGCTTCCTTAGGTCTAAAGTATGTCAAAAGTCCAGAAAATAACATTTTCCCATGTATTTATACCAAGTAGGGTCGGGCCTTGACGCAATCACCTTTTCCTAGCCTAAATAGGAGCATTACTCTGTAAAAATTGCATAGGCGCTCCGCAAGCAGCGACAACCATGCGGGGCTTAGTGGGGAAATCCATAGAGCTAGTTCTGACAGGCAACAGGAATTTTGCATAGCTGCGGCGCGCCGCACTAGTGCACTTTTCTCAGAGTATGGATTGAATCTCGATTTTTGACGTCCAGGCTTGGTCCTCGACCCCCGAACATGATCCCGGATTAAACCCTTGGGCTTTTACTTAGACTTCATAGCTTCAAATCGCTCAAATGCATTTCATAACATCTACATAGCTCGAAATCACTCCTACAAGGCATAAAACACACAATTAGTGCAAAATACTACCAATTAAAGCTCAAACACGAATAAAGTGCAGTTAATTAAAGTACAATAAGAGACTAAAATATGAGATTATAGCTTACCATCACCTGGTTAGGTGTCCAGATTCCATATAGAAGGGGTGGGCTATGGGCTATCGCGCACGAAAATCTGGGAATCAAGCAGAATTCTAGTTTTATGTCTCTAAAATGCCAAATCAAAAGGAACGGTCATGGAGAGACAGTGACTATTATTCCTTAGGACATTTTTGATGGTTAATAAAACTTTTAGGCGGTCCGGGTCCGGTGGCCCAGTCCCATGCAGAAAGTGTGGGCTATATAACACATGCAAATCTGGGGATCAGGTGGAATTCTAGTTTTACGGCCCTAAAATGCCAAAACACGGGGAACGGTCAGGACGAGGCGGTGACAATTGTTTCTTATGTTATTTTTGATGATCCGAAAAACATTTAGGCGGTTCGGGTCTGGTGGCCCGGGCCCATGCAGATGGTGTGGTCTATAGTACACAAAAATTTGAGAATCTGGCAGAATTACAGTTTTATGGCCCTTAAACGCCCAAAAACGAGGAACGGTCATGGCGAGGCAGTGACTATTGTTCGTTAGGTAATTTTGGATAGTTCGGTAATATTTTAGGTGGTCCGGGTCATGTGGCCGGGCCTACGTAGAAGGCGTGAGCTATAACACATGAAATTTGGGAATCGAGTGAAATTCTAGTTTTACGGCCCTAAAACGCCAACAAACGAGGAATGGTCATTGTGATGTGCTGACTATTGTTTCTTAGGATGTGTTTGATGGTCCGGCAAAGTTTTAGGCAGTTCGGGTCCGGTGACCCAGGCCCATGTTGAAGACATGGTCTATAGCACACGAAAATCTAGGAATCGGGCAAGATTCAAGTTCTTTGGCCCTAAAATGCCAAAACACGGAGAATGGTCTTGGCGAGGTAGTGAATATTATTTCTTAGGTTGTTTTTGATGGTCTGACAAACTTTTAGACGGTCCGGGTCCAGTGACCCTGGTCCATATAGAAGGCGTGGGCTAAAGCATACAAAAATCTGGAAATCGGGCGAAATTCAAATTTTCTGGCCCTAAAACGACAATAAATGAGGAACGGTCATGGCGAGGTGGTGACTATTGTTCATTATGTCGTGTTTGATGGTCGGCAAAGTTTTAGGCGGTTCGGATCTGATGGACCGGGACCATGCAGAAGGCGTGGGTTATAGCACACGAAAATCTGGGAATCGGGCGGAATTCCAGTTTTATGGCCCTAAAATGCCAAAAGATGAGGAATGGTCATGGTAAGGCAGTGACTATTGTTCCTTAGGTCTTGTTTGATGGTCCAGCAAAAGTTTAGGCGGCCGGGGTCCGCTGGCCCGGGCCCATGCCGAAGGCGTGGACGAAAGCACACGAAAATCTGAAAATCGGGCGGGATTCCAGTTTTAGGGCCCTAAAATGCCATGAGGAACGGTCATGGAGAGGTGGTGACTATTATTTCTTAGGTTGTTTTTTATGGTCCGACAAAATTTTAAGCTGTCTGAATACGATGGCCCGGGGCCATGCAAAAGGTGTGGGCTATAGCACACGAAAATCTTGGAATTAGGCGGAATTCCAGTTTTATGGCTCTAAAATGCCAAAACCGAGGATCGATCATGGCAAGGCGGTGACTATTATTTCTTAGGTCGTTTTCTATGATCCGATAAAATTTTAGGTGGTCCAGGTATGGTGGACCAGGCCCATGCGGATAACGTGGGCTATACCACACGAGAATCTGGGAATCAGGTAGAATTCCAGTTTTATGGCCCTAAAACGCCAAAACATGAGGAATGATCATGGGGAGTCATTGACTATTGTTCCATTGGTCATTTTTGATGGGCCGAAAAAACTTTAGGCGGTTCGGGTCCGGTGGCCCGGGCCCATGTAGAAGGCCCCTATAGCACATGAAAATATGGGAATCTGGTGAAATTTCTAGTTTTATGGCCCTAAAACGCCAAAACACGAGGAACGGTCATGGAGAGATGGTAAATATTGTTATTTAGGTCATTTTTTAGGGTTTGGCAAAACTTTAGGCTGTCCAGGTCCGAAGGTCCGGGCCCATGCACATGGCGTGGGATATAGCACACGAAAATCTAGAAATCAGGCGGAATTCCTATTTTATGGCCATAAAACTCCAAGAAATGAGGAACGGTAATGGAGAGACGGTGACTATTGTTTTTTAGGTCATTTTTGATGTTTTTGCAAAATCTTAGGCGATTCATATTCGGTGGCGCGGGCCCATGCAGAAGGTGTGGACTATAGCACACGAAAATGTGGGAATCGAGCGAAATTCCAGTTTTATGGCCCTAAAATGCCAAACAATGGGGAACGGTCATGGTGAAGCGGTGATTATTGTTCCTTAGGTCATTTTTGACGGCCCGAAAAAATTTTAGCCAGTCCTAGTCAGGTGGCCCGATCCCATGCACAAGGCGTGAGCTATATCACACGAAAATGAGAGAATCAGGCGGAATTCTAGTTTTATGGCCCTAAAACAACAAAAACAAGGAACACTGATAGAGAATCTATGACTATTGTTCCTTAGGTCATTTTTATGGTTCAGAAGAATTTTAGGCAGTCTGGGTCCGGTGGCCCGTGCCTATGCAGAAAGTGTGAGCTATAACACACGAAATTCTAGGAATCAGACGGAATCCAAGGTTTACGGCCCAAAATGCCAAAAAACGAGGAACGGTCAAGACGAGGCGGTGACAATTGTTCCTTAGGTCATTTTTGATGATCCGACAAAAATTTAGGTGGTCTGGGTCCGGTGGCCCGGGCCCTTACAGAAGGCGTGGTCTATAGTACATGAAAATTTAGGAATTGGGCAGAATTACAGTTTTATGGCCCTTAACCGCCCAAAAATGAGGAACGGTCATGGAGAAGCGATGACTATTATCGTTAGGTAGGTTTTGATAGTCTGGTAATATTTTAGGTGGTCCGGGTCATGTGGCCCTGGCCTATGCAGAAGGCGTGGGATATAACACATGAAATCTAAGAATCAGGTGGAATTATAGTTTTACGGCCCTAAAACGCCAAAAAATGAGGAATGGTCATGCAGATGCGGTGACTATTTTTTCTTAGGACGTGTTTGATAGTCCGACAAAGTTTTAGGCAGTTCGGGTCCGGTGGCCCGGGCCCATACTAAAGGCGTGGCCTACAGCACACGAAAAGCTTGGAATCGGGTAGGATTCCAGTTGTTTGGCCCTAAAATGCCAAAAAAAGAAGAACGATCTTAGAGAGGCAGTGCCTATTATTTCTTAGGTTATGTTTTAAGGTCTGACAAAAAATTTTAAGTGGTCCGGGTCCGGTGGCCCGGGCCCATGCAGAAGGCGTGGGCTATATAGCACATGAAAATCTGGTAATCAGGCAGAATTCCAGTTTTATGTCCCTAAAACACCAAAAAACGAGGAACGCTCTTGGCGAGGCAGTGACTATTGTTCTTTATGATGTTTTTGATAGTCCGGAAAAATTATAGGCAGTCCGGATCAGGTGGCCCGAGCCCATGTAGAAGGCGTGGGCTATAACACACAAAAATCATGGAATCGGGCAGAATTGCAGTTTCATGATCCTAAAACGCCAAAAACAAGGAACAGTGATGGCGAGGCGGTGACTATTGTGTCTTATGTTGTTTTTGACAGTCCCTAAAAATTATAGGCGGTCTGTGTCCGGTGGCCCGAGCCCATGCAGAAGACGTGGGCTATAGCATATAAAAATCTAAGCATCGGGCGGTATTCCAATTTATGGCCCTAAAATGCCAAAAATAAGAAACGGTCATGGCGAGGTGACGACTATTGTTCCTTAGGCCATTTCTGAAGGTATGGTATAATTTTAGGCAGTTTGGGTCAGCGGGCCTGAGCCCATGCAGAAGGCATGGGCAAAGCAGACAAAAATTTGGGAATCAGACGGAATTCTAATTTATTGCACTTAAAACACCAATAAATGAAGAACGGTCATGGCTAGGTGGTGACTATTATTCCTTAAGTTGTTTTTGATGGTCCGAAAAACTTTTTGGCGGTATGCAGAAGACGTGGGCTATAGCACATGAAAATCTGGGAATCGGGCGGTATTCCAATTTATGGCCCAAAAATGCCAAAAACGAGGAACGGTCATGGCGAGGTGGTGACTATTGTTCCTTTGGTTGTTGCTGAAGGTCTAGTATAATTTTATGCGGTCCGGGTTTGGTGGCCTCGGACCATGCAGAAGGCGTGGGGTATAGCACACGAAAAGCTGGGATTCAGAAGAAATTTCAGTTTTATGGCCCTAAAACGCCAATAAACGAGGAACGGTCATGGAGAGGCGGTGATTATTGTTCCTTAGGTCATTTTTGATGGTTTGGAAAATTTTTAGATAGTGCGGGTCCGGTGGCCCGTCCCATGCAAAAGGCGTGGGATTTGGCTCACGAAAATTATAGAATCAGGCGAAATTCTAGTTTTATGTCCCTAAGCCAATAAACGAGGAACGATCATGGCGAGGTGGTGACAATTGTTCCTTAGGTCATTTTTTATTATCTTGCAAAATTTAGGCAGTCCGGGTCAAGGTGCTCGGGTACATGCAGAAGGCATGGGCTATAGCACACTAAAATCTTGGAATCAGGCGAAATTCCAGTTTTATGGCCCTAAAACGCCAACAAACGAGGACCGGTCATGGCGAAGTGGTGACTATTATTCCTTAGGCCATTGTTGATGGTCCGAAAATATATTAGGCGGTCTGGGGCCGGTGGCCCTTACCCATGCAGAAGGCGTAAGCTATAGCACAAATCTGGGAATCGGAGAGAATACCAATTTTATGGCCCTAAAACACCAAAAAACAAGGAACAGTCATGGCGAGGAGGTGACTATTGTTCCTTATGTAGTTGTTGATGGTCTGGAATTATTTTGAGCGGTCATGGTACGGTGTCCTGGGCCCATGCAGAAGGCGTGGGCTATAGCACATAAAGATTTGAGAATCAGGTGGAATTCCAATTTTAAGGTCCTAAAACGCCAAAAAACGAGGAACGATCTTGGTGAGGCGGTGACTATTGTTCCTAAGGTCATTTTTGATGGTCTGAAAAACTTTTAGATGGTCTGAGTCCGGTGGCCCGGGCGCATGTAGAAGGCGTGGTGGGCTATATAGCACACGAAAATCTAGGAATATGGCAGAATTTTAGTTTTACAGCCCTAAAATACCAAAAAACTAGGAACGGTCATGGCGAGGCAGTGACAATTGTTCCTTAGGTCGTTTTGGATGATCCGGCAAAATTTTAGGCGGTCCAGGTCTGGTGTCTTGGGCATTTGCTGAAGGCGTGACCTATAACACACAAAAATCTGGAAATCAGTCAAAATTTCAGTTTTATGGCCTTAAAATGCCACAAATCGAGGAAAGATCATGGCGAGGCGGTGAATATTATTACTTAGGTTATTTTTGATGATTTGTAAAATTTTAGGCGGTCTGTGTCTGGTGGCCCGGGCCCATGCAGATGGTTTGGGCTATATCACACGAAAATCTGAAAATCAGGCAGAATTGTAGTTTTGTGGCCCTAAAATGCCAAACAATGAGGAACGGTCATGGCGAAGCGGTGACTATTGTTTCTTAGGTCATTTTGGATGGTCTGGTAAAATTATAGGTGGACCGGTGGCCTCGGCCCATGCATAAGGTGTGTGCTATAGCACACGAAAACGAGGAATCGGACAAAATGCTAGTTGTATGGCTCTAAAATAGCAATAAATAAGGAACGGTCATGGAGAGGTGGTGACTATTGTTCCTTAGGTTGTTTTTTATGGTCCGACAAAATTTTAGCTCGTTCGGGTCCGTTTGCCCGGGCCTATGTAGAAGGCGTGGGATATAGCACATGAAAATCTAGGAATCGGTAGAATTCCAGTTTGAAGGCCCTAAAATGCTAATAAATGAGAAACGGTCATGGTGAGATGGTGGAATATTATTCCTGAGCTCGTCTTTTATGGTTCGGCAAAATTTTAGGCGGTTCGGGTCCGGTGGCCCGTGCCCATGTAAAAAGAGTGGGCTATACATACAAAAATCTGAGAAACGGACGGAATTCCAATTTTATGGTCCTAAAATACCAAAAAATGAGAAACGGTCATGGGGAAGAGGAGACTATTGTTCATTAGGTCATTTTGTATGGTCTGGAAAAACTTTACGCGCTCCGGTTCCGGTGGCTCGGGCCCATGCAAAAGGCGTGGGCTATATAGCACACGAAAATCTAGTAATCAGGCACAATTCTAGTTTTATGGCCCTAAAACGCCAAAAAATGAGGAACGGTCATGGAGAGGTGGTGACTATGGTTCCTTATGTTAATTTTGATAGTCCGGAAAAATATAGGCAGTTCGGGTCCGGTGGACCGAGCCCATGCAAAAGGCGTGGGTTATAGCACACAAAAATCTTGTAGTCGAGCAGAATTACAGTTTCATGATCCTAAAACGTCAAAAAATAAGGAACTGTGATAGCGAGGCAATGACTATTATTCTTTATGTTGTTTTTGATAGTCTGGAAAAATTATAGGTTATCCTGGTCCGGTGGCCCGAGCCCATGCAGAAGACGTGGGCTATAGCACATGCAAATCTGGGAATCGGGCGGTATTCCAATTTATGGCCCAAAAATGCCAAAAATGAGGAACGGTCATGGCGAGGCGGTGAATATTGTTCCTTATGTATTTTTGATAATTTGGAAAAATTATAGGCGGTTCGAGTCCGGTGGCCCGAGCCCATGTAGAAGGCGTGGGCTATAGCACACAAAAATCTTAGAATCGGGCGGAATTACAGTTTCATGATCCTAAAACGTCAAAAAATGAGGAACGGTGATGGAGAGGCAGTGACTATTGTTCCTTATGTTGTTTATAATTGTCCGGCAGAATTTTAAGCAGTCCAAGTCTGGTGACCCGGGCCCATGCAGAAGGCATGGGCTATAGCACACGAAAATCTATAAATTAGGCGGAATTCTAGTTTCATGGCCCTATAATGCCAAAAAACGTGGAACGGTCATGACGAGGCAGTGAATATTGTTCCTTAGGTTATTTTGATGCTCTGGCAAAATTTTAGACGGTCCAGGGTCCGCTGGACGGGCCCATGCAGAAGGCGTGGCTATAGCACACGAAATTCTAAAAATTGGGCAGAATTCTAGTTTTATGGCCCTAATAAGCCAAACAATGAGGAACAGACATGGAGAGGTAGTCACTATTATTTCTTAGGTCATTTTTGATGGTTCGACAAAACTTTAGGCGGTCTAGGTCAAGTGGCCCGGGTCCATGAAGAAGGCATGGGCTATAGCACACGAAAATCCAGAAAATGGGCAAAATTCTAGTTTCATGGCCCATAAATGCCAAAAAATAAGGAATTGTCATGGCGAGGCGGTGAATATTATTCCTTAGGTCATTTGTTATGGTCTGGAAAAATTTGAGGCGGTCTGAGTCCGGTGGCCTGGGCCCATACAGAAGGAGTGTGCTATAACACACGCAATTTGGGAATCAGGCAGAATTCCAGTTTTATGGCCCTAAAACGCCAGAAAATGAAGAACTACCATGGTGAGACATTGACTATGGTTCCTTAGGTCCTTTTTGATGGTCCAGAAAATTTTAGATGATCCGGATCCGGTAGACCGGGCTCATGCAGAAGGCGTATGCTATAGCATACGAAAATTTGAGAATCGAACGGAATTCTAATATTTTGGCCCTAAAATGTCAAAATATGAGGAACATACATGGTGAGGCAGTGACTATTGTTCCTCAAGTCATTTTTGATGGTCCGGCAAAATTTGAGGTGGTCCGAGTCTGGTGGCCCGGGCCCATGCAGAAGCGTGGGCTATGAACACAGAAATCTTAGAATCTGGCGGAATTCCAATTTTATGGTCCTAAACGCCAAACAATGAGGAATGGTCATGGCGAGGTGGTGACTATTGTTCATTAGGTCGTTTTTGATGGTCCGAAAGTTTTTTAGGCGATCCGGTTCCAACGGCCTGGGCCCAAGAAGAAGGCATGGGCTATAGCAAACGCAAATCTAGGAAATGGGCGAAATTCTTGTTTCATGGCCCATAAACGCCAAAACACGAGGAATGGTTATCGCGAGGCGGTGATTATTGTTCCTTAGGTCATTTATAATGGTCCGACAAAATTTTAGACGGTCCGGGTCAAGTGGCCCGGGCCCATGCAGAAGGCGTGGGCTATAGCACACGAAAATCTGAGAATCGGGCTGAATTCTAGTTGTATGGCCCTAAAATGACAAAACATCGAGGAACGGACATGGAGAGGCGGTGACTATTGTTCCTTAGGTTGTTTCTGATTGTCCGACAAAATTTTAGGCGGTCCAGGTCCGGTGGCTCGGGTTCATGCAGAAGGTGTAGGCTATAGCACACGAAAATCTAGAAATTGAGGTCGTTTTTCCAAAATTTTAGGCGGTTCGGGTCCTGTGGCCCGAGTCCATGTGGAAGGCGTGGGCTATAGCACACGAAAATCAGGGAATCAAACGAAATTCTAGTTTCATAGTCCATAAACGTCAAATAATGAGAAATGGTCATGGCGAGGCGGTGACTATTATTCCTTAGGTCATTTTTGATGGTCCGGCAAAATTTGAGGCAGTCCAGGTCTGATGACCCGGGCCCATGCAGAAGGTGTGGGCTATAGCACACGAAAATTTTGGAATCGGGCGGAATTAAAATTTTATGGCAAACAAAACGCAAAAAATGAGGAACGGTCGTGGCGAGGCGGTGATTATTGTTCGTTAGGTCATTTTTGATTGTCTGGCAAAATCTCCCGCCTGTGCTGACTTGACAAGCATATCGGCAATGTAGACTTCCATAGTTTTTCCCAGATGTTCTTGAAATATTTTATTCACCAATCTTTGATACATGGCTCCAACATTTTTTAAACCAAACGACATTACTTTATAATAGTAAGTCCCCATGTCTGTGATAAACAAAGTTTTTTCTTCATCTAGAGGGTCCATTTTTATTTGGTTATATCCTGAATATGCATCTAAAAAACGCAAAAGCCTATGTCCTGTGGTAGAATCAATTAGTTAATCTATATGCGGCAAAGGAAATGAATCTTTAGGACAAGCTTTATTTAGATCAGTATAATCTACACGAACTCGCCATTTTCCATTCTTTTTGGGAACTACTATGGTATTAGCTAACCAGTTAGGGTACTTTACCTCTCGTATCGACCCAATTTTTAAAAGCTTTTGTACCTCATCTTGGATTACTTGATTTTTGAAGGATCTTTGCTTCCTCTTCTTCTGCTTGACATGTGGGTATTATAGGTCCTCATTTAGTTTACGGGTCATCACCTCCGGTGGTATACCTGTCATAACTGAATGCGACCAAGCAAAGCAATCTATGTTAGCTTGTAAGAATTCAATTAACTTACCTTTCATTTCTGGGCTTAAATTTGCTCAGATGTAAACTTTTCTGTCTGGACAATGTGCAAATAGCACTATAGCTTCGAGTTCTTCAGTAGTTGTCTTAATATTTTCATTTTCTTCTGTCTCTTGTATAACATCGGGTCTCGAATCAACATTAGTATGTCCTGGTATGCCTTCAGTTGAGGTCTTGCACCAATATCCTCAACCGAATTCTGTAGTTGTTATTTTGCGTCTGCATCATTGGTTACCGCGCTTGTAATCACTACCGAATTGCTACTTCTTGAAGTTAGCTGATCTCCACGGATTTGACGGATTCCCCACTGTAAAGGAAATTTGATAAATTGATGCAGTGTGGATGGGACGGCATCCATATAGTGAATCCATGGTCTTCCCAGAATTATATTATATGCCATGTATGCGTCTATCACCTGGAACTTTGTATCCTTGACAACTCCTTCGGCGAACGTGGTGAGCATAACTTCCCCTTTTTGTGATGATGCTTGAATTATCAAACCCGGACAAGGACCATGCCTTTGGTATCACCTTGTTATTAGCTTGCATTTCGTTCACCACCCTTAGTAAAATGATGTTCACTGAACTACCTGGATAAATCAAAACTCATTTTACGTTAGTATCGTGTACAAGTAAAGATATTACTAGTGCATCGTTGTGAGGAATCATCAAGCCGTCCGCATATGCATCATCAAATATTATACTGTCTCCATCCAAGACCTAGCATACTCGCTTCCCGTGAGTTACCGTGACTTTTGACGACTTTTTTGTAGCTGTATATGTTACACCATTGACCTCGTATCCCACGGTTATTACATTGACTTTTCTTTTTGGTGATGGAGGTTTTCGGGGTTCCTGTCTGTTCTTCATATATGATTGTCTCCCTTTCTCACTGAATAGATTAGTAATATAACCTTGCTTTATCAAATGCTCGACTTCTCCCTACAGAAGTCTACAATCTGATGTTCGATGACCATGATCACTGTGAAACTCGCACCAGAAATCTAGATTTCTTTTGCTTGGATTTGATCTCATTTATTTAGGCCACCACATCTTATCTCACATACCTCTTAAAACAGCTACTAACTCAGATATGTTGACATTAAAGTTATGATCTCCTATCCTCGCTTGTGTATTGGAATCGTTGCCTCATGCAACATGTTCCTTTATGAACCTAGATGAAGAACTTGTATCTTTTTGCCTTGGTATTGAGTCGAATCGTGTGTTCTCTTGTTTAGATCGAGAGTCTTGCCTTGCAGGCCCCATTAAGGCTCGTACCTATTTTTCCTAATCTCTTTTTCTGATTCAGAACATCTTGATCTTGTTCTTTCATCGGCCCTTGGCTGTGCGACTGTATCTTCTTCTATCCTCAACTTTGTACTGTACCTGTTATATACATCGTTCCAAGTTGTTGCTGGAAATTCTCGCAAACTTTCCTTCAGCCTTCTCATGGCTTCTAAACTTTTCTCGTTTAAATTTCTCATGAATGCCATAGCTGCTCAGCTATCAGGTACCCGAGGTAACATCATCCTCTCCCGCTGGAATCTATCTACGAATTCCCTAAGTAATTCTGTATTCTTTTGTTTTACCTTAAAGATGTCTTCCTTCCCTTTTTCAACTTTCTGAGCTCCCCAATGTGCTTTTATAAATGAATCTGCAAGCTCGGCAAAAGAATCATTAGAGTTTTCAGGTAAAAGAGAATACCATGTTAACTCTCCTTTCGTGAGTGTATCACCAAATAAATTAGAGTTATTTGGTGTACCTAACCCTCCTTCACGAGATTCATTAGGAATTCCTCCACTTCCAGAATTGCCAAGCTCTGAGCGTGGGCCTTGCATGGTTGTTGTATTGACTGGTGGAGGAAGTTGTGGCGCATTGGGCAATCCTCTAACAAAAGCTTGTAGTGCACTATTCACGTGTTCTGCAATCAATTGCTTTAGAGCATCTTCCTCTACGGTTTGTTCATCCCCTTGTTGATCATCAACGCGTGATGTAGACCTTTAAGGTGAACCTCTACGGGATGGGGTCACGTTGGAGAGTGGAGTGGTGGAGTTCCATCATGGTTCGGCCGATCATTTTTGTTAATCGCTGACATAGTTGGTTGTCAAAGAATAGAATTTGGGAAGTGAAAATATTATCAGATTCCCGGTATTGAAACCAGTTTGTTTAACCAAAAATAGATTTCTCGGTCAAAGTCAATATTTAGAAAAAAATGGGTTACTGATAACCAATATTTACTTCACTTTTCCAATAACCTTAGGAGAAATAAAAAACAATAATGAAGATGGTTAGCAAAGAAAAATAAGGAATGAATTGATAGTCACTCCCTAAAATCAAGGCTGAAAACTTGAGGTGTAAAGCAAATAATTATAGTATGTATTTCAGTAATAATCGTAATATGTCCTTACAAATGAAATTCTTATCCTTATATAGGAGCATATAATCACAACAGTTCTCACACTTAATTTGGACTAATTAAGGACATTAATTGTATTGATTGCCCATTACCATAGATAACCGTAACTGGCATATTTATGACTAAAGATTCCTTATAACTGCTTCAATTCCCCTTCCTTATTTACTTTTGGTTCGTATATCTTCCCTTCTTTGCAGTTTTCATTCACTTCTTTCCCGTTTCTCATTTGACAACTCTCAGACCCGGTTCTTTTCTCTTATGCTACCCCGGGGGTGTTTCTCTTGTACCTTCCTTGAATTCTTAATTTAGTTAATTGAGAGTGCCACTTGTCACTATATCGACGCTCTACGTGTCATGCCTCATTAACTTACTGATGTTCCACGTCTTATATCTCTTTTCCACCAATACAGCTATAGCACACGAAAATCTGGGATTCAGGCGGAAGTTTAGTTTTATGGCCCTAAAAAGCCAAACAATAAAGAAAGATTATGGCGAGGCGATGACAATTGTTTGTTAAGTCGTTATTGATAGTACGATAAAATCTAAGGCAGTCCGGGTCCGGTGGCCGGGGCCCATGCATAAGGCGTGCGCTATTGCACAAGAAAAATCTGGAAATCGGGCGCAATTCCAGTTTTATGGCCTTAAAATGCCAAAAACTGAGGAACGGTCATAGGAAGGCGGGGACTATTATTCCATAGGTCATTTTTTATGGATTGACAAAATTTTAGGCAGTCCGATTCCTGTGGCCCTGGTCCATGCAGAAGGCGTGGGCTATAGCATATGAAAATGTGAGAATCGGGCGGAGTTCCAGTTTTATGGATCTAACACACCAAAAATGAGGAACGGTCATGGCGAGGTGGTGACTATTGTTCCTTAGGTCTTTTATGATTGTCCGGGAAAATTTTAGGTGGTCCGAGTCTGGTGGCCCGGGCCCATGCAGAAGTCATGGGCAATAGCATACGAAAATCTTGGAATCAAGCAGAATTACAGTTTTATGAACCTTAAATGCCAACAATGAGAAAACGTTATGTTGAGCCAGTGAGTATTGTTCCTTAGGTCATTTTTTATGGTACGGCAAAATGTTTAGTGGTTCGGGTTCGCTGGCCCGGGCCTATGCAGAATGTGTAGGCTACAGCACAAGAAAATCTGGGAATTGGGCGGAATTCCAATTTTATGGCCCCAAAATGCCAAATATTGAGGAACGGTAATGACGAGGTGGTGACTATGTTTACTAAGGTCATTTTTGGTGGTCCAACAAAATTTTAGACGATCGGGGTCCGGTGTCCTAGGCCCATGCAGAAGGTTAGAAAATGAGAAGCAGTCATAGAGAGGCGGTGACTATTATTCCTTAGGTCATTTTTTATGGTCCGGCAAAATTCTAGGCGGTCCGGGTCCGGTAGCACGAGCCCATGCAGAAGGCGTGGGCTATGGCTATAGCACACAAGAATCTTGGAATCGGGCGAAATTCCAATTTTACGGCCTTAACACACCAAAAAATGAGGAACGGTCATAGCAAGGTGGTGACTATTGTTCCTTAGGTCTTTTTCGATTGTCCAAGAAAATTTTAAGCGGTCCGAGTCTTGTGGCCCAGACCCATGCAAAAAGCATGGGCTATAGCACACGAAATTTAGGAGTCGGGCGGAATTCAGGTTTTATGTCCCTAAAAAGCCACAAAATAAATAACGGTCATGGTGAGGCAATGACTATTGTTTCTTAGGTCATTTTTAATAGTACGGAAAAATTTCAGGTGGTCCAAGTCTGGTGGCTGGGGCCCATGCAAAAGGCATGGGCTATATCATATGAAAATCTGGGAATCGGGCGAAATTCCAGTTTTATGGACCTAGCACACCAAACAATAAGGAACGGTCATGGCGAGGTGGTAACTATATTTCCTTGGGTCATTTTTGATTGTTCGAGAAATTTTTAGGCAATCCAGGTCCGGTGGCCCGGGCCTATGCAGAAGGTATGTGCTATAGAACATGAAAATCTGGGAGTCGAGCGCAATTCTAGTTTTATAGCCCTAAAAAGCCAAACAATAAAGAACGGTCATGGCGAGACGATGACTATTGTTCCTTAGGTCATTTTTATAGTACGGAAAAATTTAAGGCGGTTCGGGTCCGGTGGTCGGGGTCCATGAAGAAGGTATGCGTTATTGCACAAGAAACATCTAGGAATCGAGCGGAATTCCAATTTTATGGCCCTAAAATGCCAAAATATGAGGAACGATTATGGCGAGGCAGGGATTGTTGTTCCATAGGTCATTTTTGATGGACCAACAAAATTTTAGGCGGTCTGAGTCCTGTGGCCCGGGCCCATGCAGGAGGCGTAGGCTATAGCATATGAAAATATGGGAATCTGGCAAAATTCCAATTTTATGGAACTTAAATGCCAAAAATAAAGGAGTGGTCATGACGAGATGATGACTATTATTCCTTAGGTCATTTTGGATAGTCCGACAAAATTTTAGGCGGTCCGGGTTCGCTGGCTTGGGACTATGCAGAAGGCGTGGGCTATAGCATATGAAAATATGGCAATCAAGCGGAATTCCAATTTTATGGACCCAAAATGCCAAACAACGATAATAGTCATGAAGAGGCGGTGACTGTTATAACTTAGGTCATTTTTGATAGTCCATCAAAATATTAGGCGGTCGGGGTCCGGTGTCCTGGGCCCATGCAGAAGGTTAACAAATGAGGAACAATCATAGAGAGGCAGTGACTATTGTTCCTTAGGTCATTTTTTATGGTCCGAAAAAATTTTAGGCAGTCCAGGTCCGGTAGTCCCGGCCCATGCAGAAGGCGTGGGCTATATATAGCACACGAAAATCTGAGAATCGGGCAGAATTCCAGTTTTATGGCCCTAAAATGCCGAAAGATGAGGAACGGTCATAGAGAGGCAATGACTATTGTTACTTAGGTCATTTTTGATATTCCAACAAAATATTAGGCAGTCCGGGTCCAGTGGCCTGGGCGCATGTAGAAAGTGTGGGTTATAGCATACGAAAATCTAAAAATCGGGCGGAATTTCAGTTTTATGGACCTAAAATGCCAACAAAATGAGGAACGGTCCTGGTGAGGCGATGACTATAGTTCCTAAGTTCATTTTAGATGGTCCAAAAAAATTTTAGATGATACCGGTTCGGTGGCCAGGGCCTATGTAGAAGGCGTGGGCTATAGTAGCCGACATTTTGGGAATCGAGAGGAATTCCATTTTTATGGCTCTAAAATTCCGAAAATGAGGAAAAGTCATGGCGAGGTGATGACTATTGTTCCTTAGGTCATTTTTTATGGTCTGAAAAAATTTTAGGCAGCCCGGGTCCGGTATCCTGGGCCCATGCAGAAAGCGTGGGCTATATAGCACCCAAAAATGATCGAGCGCAATTTATGTTTCATAGCCCTAAAATGCCAAAATACGAGGAACTATCATGGCGAGGTGGTGACTATTGTTCCTTCGCTTATTTCTTATGGTCTGAAAAAATTTTAGGCAGTCCAGGTCCAGTGGTCCGGGCCCATGCAGAAGGTGTGGCCTGTAGCACATGACAATTTGGGAATCGGGCGGAATTATACTTTTATGGCCCTAAATGCCAGAAAATGAGGAACGGTCATAGAGAGCTGGTGACTATTAATCCTTAGGTCATTTTCGATGATCTGGCAATATTTTAGGCAGTTCAGGTCCGGTGGCCCAGGCCCATGCAGAAGGCGTAGCACATGGAAATCTGGGAATCTGGTGGACTTACAGTTTTTTGGCCATAAAATGCCAAAAATAAGGAACGCTCATGGAAAGCCGGTGAATATTGTTCCTTACGTCATTTTTAATAGTCTAGATAAATTTTAGGCAGTCCGAGTCCGGTGTCCCAGGTCCATGCAGAAGGCATGGGCTATCGCACACGAATATCTGGGAATCAGGTAGAATTCTACTTTTATGGCCCTTATACACCAAACAACGAGGAACGGTCATGGTAAGGCGGTGACTATTGTTCCTTAAGGCCGTTTTTGATGGTCCGACAAAATTTTAGGCAGACCGGGTCCGGTATCCTGGGCCCATGCAGAAGGTGTGGGCCATTACACACGAAAATCTGAGAATCAGGCAGAATTTCAGTTCTATGGCCCTAAAACACCAAAATATGAGAAATGGTCATGGCGAGGCGATGACTATTGTTCTTTAGAATTTTTTTGATGGTCCGGAAATATTTTAGGCAGTTCGGGTCCGGTGGCCCCGGCCCATGCATAAGACGTGGTCTACAACATACGAAGATCTGGGAATCAGGCGAAATTCTAGTTTTATGGCCCTAAATGCCAGAAATGAGGAACGGTCATTGTGAGGCCGTGACTATTGTACCTTAGGTCATTTTTGATGGTCTGAAAAAATTCTAGGCAGACCGGGTCCGGTGTCCCGGGCCCATGCAGAAGGCGTGGGCTATCGCACACGAAAATCTAGAAATCGGGCAGAATTCCAGTTTTATGGCCCTCAAATGCCAAATAATGAGGAAAGGTCATGGCAAGGTAGTGACTATTGTTCCTTAGGTCAATTTGGATTGTCTGACAAAACTTTAGGTAGTCCGGGTCCTGTGTCCCAGGCCCATGCAGATGGCATGGGCTATCGCACATGAAAATCTGGGAATCAGGCAGAATTAAAGCTCTATACCCATAAAATGTCAAAAACCGAGGAACGGTCATGGCGAGGCGGTGAATATTGTTACTTAGGTTGTTTTTGATAGTCCGAATAAACTTTAGGCGGTACAGGTCAGGTGACCGGGCCCATGCAAAAGGCGTGGGATATAGCACACAAAAATCTAGAAATCGGGCAGAATTCAAGTTTCACAGCCCTAAATCGCTAAAAATGAGGATCGGTCATGGCGAGGTAGTGACTATTATTCCTTAGATCATTTTAGATAGTATAACAAAAGTTTAGGCGGTCGGGGTTCCAGTGGCCCGAGCCCATGGCATACGAAAATCTGAAAATCAGGCAAAATTCTAGTATTATAGCCCTAACACACTAAAACATGAGGAACGGTCATGGAGAGGTAGTAACTATTATTCCTTAGATTATTTTGGATGGTCCGGTGGTCCGGGCCCATATAAACGGTGTGGGCTATAGCAACCGAAAATCTTTAAAGCGGGCGCAATTTCAATTTTATGGCCCTAAAATGCCAAAACATGAGGAACAATCATGATGAGGTGGGGACTATTGTTCCTTTAGTCATTTGTGATGGTACGGAAAAATATTAGGTGGTACGGGTCCAGTGGCCCAGGCCCATGCAGAAGGCGTGGGCTATAGTACAGGAAAAGCTGGGAATCTCACGAAATTCTAGTTTTTTGGCCCAAATATTCCTAAAACGAGGAACGGTCATGGAGAGTCGGTGACTATTGTTCCTTAGGTCATTATTTATGGTCCGATAAAATTTTAGGTGGTCAGGATTCGGTGGATCAGGCCCATACAGAAGGCGTGGGGTATAGCGCACGAAAATCTGGGAATACGGCAGAATTCAAGTTTTATGGTCCTAAAATGCCAACAAATGAGGAACGGTCATGGCGAGGCGGTGACTATTGTTCTTTAAGTTGTGTTTTAATGGTCCGACAAAATTTTAGGCAGTCCGAGTCCAGTCGCCCTGGCCCATGCAGAGAGTGTGGGCTATATAGCATACGATAATTTGGGAATCGGGCGAAATTCTAATTTTATGACACTAAAATGCCAAAACATGAGGAACGGTCATGGGGAGGCTGTGACTATTGTTCCTTGGGTCGTTTTTTCTGGTCCAACAAAATTTTAGGCGGTTCGGGTCTGGTGTCCTAGGCCCATACAAAAGACGTGGGCTATCGCACACGAAAATCTAGGAATTGGGCAAAATTCCAATTTTATGCCCCTTAAAAGCCAAACAAGAGGAACGCTCATGGCGAGGCGATGACTATTGTTCCTTAAGTCTTTTTGTATGGTCTAAAAAAATTATAGTCAGTCCGAGTCCATTGGTTCGGGCCCATGCAGAAGGCATGGGCTATCGCATATGAAAATTAGGAAATCGGGCGGATTTCAAGTTTTATGGCTCTAAAACGCGAAAAAGGAGGAACAGACATGGCGAGGTGATGACTACTGTTCCTTAGGTCATTTTTGATGGTTTAAAAAACTTTTATGTGCTACAGGTCCGGTGGTCCGGGCCCATGCAGAAGGCTTGGGCTATAACACTCGAAAATTTGGGAATCGGGCGGAATTTCAATTTTATGGCAATAAAGTGCCAAAAATGAGGAACGGTCATGGTAAGGCAGTGACTATTATTTCTTAGGTCATTTTTGATGGATCGGAAAAATGTTAGGCAGCCCAGGTCCGGTAGCCCAGGACAATGCAGAAGGCGTGGGCTATATAGCACCCGATAATTTGGGAATCGGGCGGAATTTAAGTTTTATGGCCCTTAAACGCCAAAACATAAGGAACAGACATGTCGAATAAATGACTATGGTTCCTTAGGTCCAAAACAAATTTAGGCGGTCCGGGGACGGTGGCCTGTGCCCATGCAGAAGACGTGGGTTGTAGAACACGACAATCTGGGAATCAGGCGAGATCTTAGTTTTGTGGCCCTAAAATGTCGAGAAACGAGGAACGTCATGGCGAGGTGGTTACTATTGTTCCATAGGACGTTTTTGAAGGTCCAGCAAAATTTTAGGCGGTCTGGGTCCGGTGGCCTGGGCCCGTGCAGAAGGCGTGGGCTATACACACGAAAATTTAGGAATCGGGCGGAATTCAAGTTTTATGGTCCTATAACATGAAACAACGAGAAACGGTCATGGCGAGGCAGCGACTTTTGTTCCTCAGGTCATTTTTAAGGTCCGACAAAATTTTAAGTGGTCTGGGTCCAGTGTCCCGGGCCCATCAAGAAGGTGTCGGCTATAACACACGAAAATCTAAGAATTGGGTGAAATTCTAGTTTTAAGGACCTAAAACGCCAAACAACAAGGAACAATCATGGCGAGCAGTGACTAGTGTTCCTTAGGTCAATTTTGATGGTCCGAAAACTTTTTGGTTGTCCAGGTCTTGTGGCCCGGGCCCATGAACAAGGCGTGAGCTATAACACACAAAAATTTAGGAATCGGGCAGAATTCCAGTTTTATGGCCCTAAAATGCCAAAATTTGAGAAACGGTCATGGAGGGGCGGTGACTATTGTACCTTAGGTCATTTTTTGTGGTTTAGAAAAATTTTAGACGGTCCGGGTCTTGTGGCCGGGCCCATACAGAAGGCGTGGGAATCAGACATAACTCTAGTTTTATGGCCCTAAAATGCAAAACAAAAGGAACAGTCATGGAGAGGCAATGACTATTGTTAATTAGATCGTTTTAGATGGTCCAGAAAAGTTTTAGGCGGCCTGGGTCCGGTGGCCCAGGCCCATGCAAAAAGCGCTGGCTGTAGCATACGAAAATCTGGAAATCGGGCGGAATTCTAGTTATATGGCCCTAACACACCAAACAATGAGGAACGATCATGTCGAGGCAGAGACTATTATTCCTTAGGTTGTTTTTGATGGTCCGACAAAATTTTAGGTGGTCCGGGTCCGGTGGCCAGGGCCCGGGCCCAGACAGAAGGCTTGGGCTATAGCATACGAACTTCTGGGAATCAGGCGGAATTCCAGTTTTATGGCTTTCAAAAATGCCAAACAAATGAGGAACGGTCATGGCGAGGCAGTGACTTTTGTTCCTTAGGACATGTTTGATGGTCCGGCAAAATTTAAGGTCGCTCGGGTCAAGGCAAAAGGCGTGGGCTATAGCATACAAAAATCTTAGAATTGGGCGGAATTCCAGTTTTATGGCCCTAAAATGCCACAAAATGAAGAACGGTCAAGGCGAAGCGGTGACTATTATTCCTTAGTTCATTTTATATGATCCGGCAAAACTTTAGGCGGTCCAGGTCTGTGGCCCGGACCCATGCAGAAGGCGTGGACTATAGCATATGAAAATCTGGGAATTAGACGAAATTCCAGTTTATGGCCATAAAATACCAAAAACTTAGGAACGGTCATGGTGAGGTGGTGACTATTGTTCTTTAGGTCGTTTTCGATGGTCCGACAATACTTTAGGCGATCTGAGTCATGTCCCAGCCTATGTAGAAGGGGTGGGCTATCACACACAAAAATCTAAATATCGGACAGAATTCCAATTTTATGGTACTAAAACGCCAAAAAAGGAGGAACGGTCATGGCGAGGTGGTGACTATTGTTTCTTACGTCGTTTGTTATCGTTCGACAAAATTTAAAGCAGTTCCAGTTTTATGACCCTAAAACGCTAAAAAAACGAGGAACGGTCATGGCGAGGCGGTGACTATTGGTCCTTAGGTCATTTTTATGGTCCAGTAAAATTTTAGACGGTCTGGGTCCGGTGGCCCGGATCCATGCAGAAGGCGTGGGCTATTGCACATGAAAAACTGGAAATGAGGAACGGTCATGCCGAGGCGGTGACAATTGTTCCTTATGTCATTGTTTATGGTCATGCCAAGGCGGTGACAATTGCTACTTAGGTCATTTTTTATGGTTTGGAAAACGTTTAGGCGGTCCGGGTCTAGTAGCCTGGGCCCATGCAGAAGGCGTGGGATTTAGCACTCGAAAATCTCGAAATTTGGCTGAATTCTAGTCTTATGGCCCTCAAACGCCAAAAAATGAAGAACGGTGTTGGAGAGGCGATGACTATTGTTCCTTAGGTCATTTATGATGGTCTGGAAAACTTTTAGGCAGTCGGGGTAAAGTGGCCCAAGCCCATGGAAAAGGCTTGTGCTATATCACACGAACATCTGGGAATTAGGCGGAATTCTAGTTTTATAGCCCTAAAACGCCAAAAATGAGGAACAATCATGGCAAGGCGGTGATTATTGTTCCTTAGGGCATTTGTTATTTTTCGAATTAGTTTAAGGCGGTCCAGATCCGGTGGCCCAGGACCATGCAAAAGGCGTGGGCTATAGCACATAGAAATTTGAGAATCGGGCGAATTCCAATTTTATGGCCCTAAAATACCAAACAACGAGGAACAGTCATAACGAGGCAGTGACTATTGCTCCTTAGGTCGTTTCTGAAGGTGCAAAAAAATATTAGGCGGTCTGGGTCCGGTGGCCCGGGCCCATGTAGAAAGCGTGGGCTATAACACACGAAAATCTTGGAAGCATGTATTCTAGTTTTATGGCCCTAAAACGCCAAAAAAGGAGGAACGATCATGGAGAGGCGGTGACTATTGTTCCTTTGGTCATTTTTGATTGTTCGATAAAAGTTTAGGCGGTCCGAGTCCGGTGGCCCGGGCACATGCAGAAAGCATGGCAATAGCACAAGAAAATCTAGGAATCAGGCGGAATTCAAGTTTTATGGCCCTAAAATACCAAAAATCAAGGAATGATCATGGAGAGGTAGCGACTATTGTTCCTTAGGTCATTTTTTATGGTCTGACAAAACTTTAGAAAGTCCGGGTCCGGTGGCCCAGGCCTATGCAAAATGCGTGGCAATAGTAAACGAAAATCTGGGAATCAAGCGGAATTCTAGTTTTATGGCCCTAAAATGCAGAAAAAATGAGGAACGGTCATGGCGAGGTGATGACTATTGATCCTTAGATCATTTTTTATGGTCCAAAAATTTTTTATGCGGTCTGAATCCAGTAGCCCGGGCCCATGCAGAAGGCGTGGTCTATAGCATCCAAAATTCTGGGAATTTATTGGAATTCAAATTTTATGGCAGGGGCGGAAATCTAGTTTTATGGCCCTAAAACTCCAAATAAATGGGGAATGGTCATGGCTAGGGGCGACTATTGTTCCTTAGGTCGTTTTCGATGGTCCGACAAAATAAGGAACGGTCATGGCGAGGCGGTGACTATTATTCCTTAGTTTATTTTATATGATCCGGCAAAATTTTAGGCGGTCCAGGTCCGGTGGCCCGGACCCATGTAGAAGGCGTGGTCTATAGCACACGAAAATCTAGAAAACCAGCGAAATTCGAGTTTTATGTCCCTAAAATTTTAAACAATAAGGAACGGTCATGGAGAGGTGGTGACTATTGATCCTTAGGTCAATTTTGATTGTCCGGCAAAATTTAAGGTGTTCGGGGTCCACTAGCCCGCGTTCATACAGAAGGCGTGGGCTATAGCACATGAAAAGCTTTGAATCAGGTGAAATTCTAGCTTTATAGCCCTAAAATGCCAAATACTGAGGAACAGTCATGGCAAGGTGGTGACAATTGTTCCTTAGGTCTTTGTTTATGGTCCGACGAAATTTTAGGCGGTCCAGGTCCGTTGGCTCGGGCCCTTGCAGAAGGCGTGGGCTACCGCAAATTTGGGAATCGGGCGGAATTCAAATTTTATGGCCCTAAAATTCCAAATAAAGAATGGTCATGGTAAGTCAGTGACTATTGTTTCTTAGGTCGTTTATGATTATCCGGCAAAGTTTTAGGTATTTCGGGTCTGGTTGCCCGGGTCCATGCAGAAGATTTAGGCTATAGCATACAAAAATCTCGGAATCAAGCGGAATTTCAGTTTTATGGACCTAAAATGCCAAACAATAAGGAACGGCAATGGAGAGGAGGTGACTATTGTTTCTTAGATCATGTTTTATGGTACGGCAAAATATTAGGCAGTCCAGGTCCGGTGGCTCGGGCCCATGCACAAGGCATGGCCTATATCATATGAAAATCTGGAAATCAGACGAAATTCCAGTTTTATGGCTCTAAAATGCCAAAGACGAGGAACGGTCATGGCAGGGCAGTGACTATTGTTCCTTACATCGTTTTTGATGGTTTGGCAAAATTTTAGGTAGTCCATGTCCATTGGCCCGGGCCCATGCAGAAGCCGTGGTGTACCAAAAATTTGAAAATCGGGCAGAATTCAAATTTTGTGGCCCTAAATGCTAAAGAACAAAGAATGGTCATGGCGAGGCAGTGACTACTGTTCCTTAGGTCATTTTTTATGGTCCGACAAAACTTTAGAAAATCCGGGCCCGGCGGCCTGGGCCCATGTAGAAGGCATTGGCTATAGCACACGAAAATCTGGGAATCAGACGAAATTCTAGTTTTTTGGCCCTAAAACGCCGAAAACATGATGAACGATCATGGAGAGGTTATGACTATTGTTCCTTAGGTCGTTTTTGATGGTCCGGAAAAATGTAAGGCAGTTTGGGTCCGGTGGCCCAGGCCCATGCAGAAGGCGTGGCAATAACACACAAAAATCTGGGAATCAGACGAAATTCAAGTTTTATGGACCTAAAACACCAAAAAAAAAGGAACGATCATGGAGAGGTAGTGAATATTATTCCCTAGGTAGTTTTCGATGGTCCGGCAAAACTTTAGGCGGTCCAGGTCCGGTGGCCCGGGCTCATGCAGAAGGCATGGGCTATAGCACACGAAAATTTGGAAATCAGGCGGAATTCTAGTTTTATGGCCCTAAAACGCTGAAAGAATGACGAACGATCATGGAGAGGTTGTGACTATTATTTCTTATGTCATTTTTGATGGTCCAGAAAAATTTAAGGTGGTTTGGGTCCGGTGGCCCAGGCTCATGCAGAAGGCGTGGGCATTCTGCATGAATCAGGTGGAATCCCAGCTTTATAGCCGTAAAATGCCAAAAACTGAGGAACAATCATGTCAAGGCGGTGACAATTGTTCCTTAGGTCATTTTTTATGGTCCGACGAAATTTTAGACGGTCCGGGCTAGTTGACTCAGGGCCGTGCAGAAGGCGTGGGCTACCAAAAATTTGGGAATCGGGCGGAATTCAAATTTTATGGCCCTAAAACGCCAAATAAAGAATGGTCATGGTAAGGCAGTGACTATTGATTCTTAGGTCATTTATGATTGTCTGGCAAACTTTTAGGCATTCCGGGTCTGGTTGCCCGGGCCCATGCAAAAGAAATGGGCTATAGCACACGAAAATCTGGGAATCAAGCGGAATTCCAATTTTATGGCCCTAAAATGCCAAACAATGAGGAACGGCCGTGGAGAGGAGGTGACTATTATTTCTTAGGTCGTTTTTTATGGTACGGCAAAAATTTAGGCAATCTGGGTCCGGTGGCCCGGGCCCATGCACAAGGCGTGGGCTATAGCATACGAAAATCTGGGAATCGGGCAAAATTTCTGTTTTATGGCCCTAAAATACCAAAAACGAGGAACGGTCATGGCAGGGCAGTGACTATTGTTCCTTAGGTCATTTTGGATGGTCTGGCAAAATTTTAGGCAGTCCGGGTCTATTGGCCCAGGCCCATGCAGAAGGCGTAGGCTACCAAAAATTTGGAAATCGGGAGGAATTCAAATTTTATGACACTAAAATGCCAAAAAATAAAGAATGGTCATGGCGAGGCAGTGACTATTGTTCCTTAGGTCGTTTATGATTGTCTGGCAAAATTTTAGGCGTTTCGGGTCCGCTTTCCTGTGATGACCCAATATGTCATCTTTAAATTTAATATTTATTTCTGTGTTCTGATACCTCAAATAGCGCCATCCAGCTTTTCTCGACTTGCGTGCGCAGTCCGTATGTTTCCAAAAAGTTTTTAATGTGAAATAGTGCTTTGAAACTCACTTAAGTTGACTTCGGTCAACATTTTGATCAAACATACCTGGATCAGTGTTCTGATGATTTCAATAGCTCCATATGGTGATTTTGGACTTAGGAGCGTGTCTGGAAAATTATTTGGAAGTCCATAGTTAAAATTAGGTTTGAAATGGCTAAAATAGAAATTTAAGTTTGAAAGTTTGACCGGGGGAGTTGACTTTTTGATATCGAGATTGGAATCCGATTCTGAAAATTTGAATAGGTCTGTTATGTCATTTATGACTTGTGTGCAAAATTTGAGGTCAATCGGACTTGATTTGATAAGTTTCGGCGTAGAATGTAGAAGTTAAAAATTCTTAAATTCCTTAAGCTTGAATTGTGGTATGATTCGTTGTTTTAGTATCGTGTGATGTGATTTGAGATTTTAACTAAGTTTGTATGATATTTTAGGACTTGTTAGTGTATTTGGTTGAGGTCCCGGGGGCCTCTGGTGAGTTTCGGATGGTTAACGGATCGAAATTTGGACTTAAACAGCTGCTGGAATTTTCTGATGCCTGTATCTGGTTTCCTTCATCGCGTTAGCGAGGGGTGTCTCGTGTTCGCGAAGAGGAAAATTAGACTCGCCCGTTTTGTGCTTCGCGTTCGCGACCGGGGGCACGCGTTTGCAAAGGGTCGATGGGGGAAAGCTTCGCGTTCGTGACCGGGGGCACGCGTTCGCGAAGGGTCGAGAGGCTAGGCTACGCGTTCGCCGTCGAAGCCTCGCGTTCGCGAAGGGAAAAGCCGGTCTGGGGGAAATTGGTCTTCGCGTTCGCGAAGGAGGAAACCCTTGAATCCATGCTATAATTGCTACATGCTTATTTGATTTATGTGACTTAATTGCTACTTGACATTTAGCATACTAATTATTAAATTGCCTATTTCCTCCTTAATTTTCACAATTAATTGCTACTGTCAACACTTATTTCTAAATAAATCATAATTATTGTATGTTTGTTGTCTTATAATTTCATATTAATTGTTGCATTTATTGGAATAATTTCGTTTATAAGAATTGGTAAATTATGTTATCGGAGGAGCGGGTTGCATGCCGCAACAGAAATGAAAGTGATATATTTGAGGAGCGGGTTGTATGCCGTAACAGAATTGATTGAAATGAATATATTGGAGGAGTGGGTTGCATGCAGGAATAGGATTAAATGAAAATGAATATATTGCGGGATCAGATTGCATGTCGCAACGGAAACTGATTGAAATAATAATTGGTTAAGACTGCCGAGTTGGCTTCAGTTGTTAAAATGAGTTACCTGTTTTATTTCTAGTATTGTTGTTATTTATTATTATTGCGTACAGGTTAATGTAAGTGACTTGCCTTAACCTCGTCACTACTTCGTCGAAGTTAGGCTCGGTGCTTACTGGGTACATAGGGTCGGTTGTACTCATACTACACTTTGCACTTCTTGTGCAGATACATGAGTTGGTTCCTGTGGCGTACAATAGATTTGCTCGGATTCAACTATTCGTAGAAGACTTGAGGTATAACTGCATGGCGTTCGCAGTTCTGAAGTCACCTTCTATTTTATTGTAGCTGTGTATTTCTTTCAGACAACTTCATTTTCATTCAGACCTTTATTTGTATTATTATAGTAGCTCGTGCACTTGTGACACCAGTTCTGGGATGGAATTTAGACATCGCTATTATTATGGATTATTCACTTTATTTGAGACTTTATTTCCGCATTTGTTTCTTTGTTATTAATTAATTTAAAATTATTTTAAAATGGCCAATATTATTCTAATGTTGGCTTGCCTAACAAGTGAAATGTTAGGCGCCATCACGGTCCCGAAGTTGGAAATTTTGAGTCATGACAAGTTGGTATCAGAGCACTAAGTTACATAGGTCTCACGAGTTACGAGCAAGCTTAGTAGAGTCTGAAGGATCGGTACGGAGACGTTTGTACTTATCTTCCAGAGGCTATGGAGTTTAGGAACAATTTCACTTGTATTCTACTCTATCGTGCAATTTTATTATATCATCGATGATTGAACCATTCTACTCTTATTCTCTCACAGATGGTGAGAACACGTAATACATCTACCGACAACAGGGACCAGTGCCCCCAATGACAACTATGACCAGGGGTAGAGGTCGAGGTCGCGCTAGAGGCCGAGGCAGAGGCAGAGGTAGAGTTCAGTAGAGCTCGAGCAGCAGCACATATTGTAGAACCTCAGGTGGATTTGGGAGCGGAGGTTCCAGCTCAAACTTTACCTGTTGGACCAGTTCAGGTCCCGGAAGGATTCATAGCTACTCCAGTGCTTCAGGATGCTCTAGTCCGTTTGGTGAGCCTTATGGAGGGTGTGGCCCAGAATGGTACATTTCCAGTGGCACCAGCCATCTCACAGGCTGGGGGAGGAGCACAAACTCCCACTACTCCCACTCCGGGGCAGACAACTCCCCAATATCAGGCTCCAGTAGCCCATCCAAGGTAGTTCAACCAGTTGTTGCATCATAGGCCGGTGATAGGCCTGCTTTGTCTTCTGAGGCTTTTTTGAGGTTGGACAAGTTTACCAAGATATTTCCAATCCATTTCAGTGGTACACCTTCTGAGGACCCACATGAATTTCTTGACCGCTGCTACAAAGTATTGCAGAACATTGGGTAGTCGAAAGCAATGGGGTTGATTTTGCTGTGTTTCAGATGACTGGATCTGCCAAGAGGTGGTGGAAATATTATGTATTTACTAGACCAGTTGGTTCGCCTGCACTTACCTGGGAGCAGTTCTCACAGCTATTTCTAGAGAAGTGCTTTCCTATCACACTGAGGGAGAATTACCACAAGCAATTTGAGTGTCTCCAGCAGGGCAATATGTCAGTCACTCAATATGAGACCCGTTTTGTGGATCTAGCCCATCATTCTCTTCTTCTACTTCCTACCTAGAGAGAGAGAGAGAGAGGGTGAGGAGGTTCATTGATGGACTAGTTCAACCTATCAAGCTACAGATGGCCAAGGAGACCGGGAGTGAGATTTTTTTTCAGACTGCTGCTAATGTCTCCAGGCGGATCGAGATGGTTCTTTCACATGAAAGAGGGCCAGTGTTAGATAAGAGGCCCCGTCATTCCGGTAATTTCATAGGCGCCTCATCTAGAGGCAGGAGTACTTATGGTAGGGGTCATCCTCCCAGGCCATTTTATTCAGCACTTCAGGCATCTCACGGTGCTTCAGGGAGTCATGGTCCTATTATGCCTTACTTTGGGCAGCCAACATTTGGTGCACATCCAGCTCCTATCAGTACACCACCACTCCAGAGTCACTATGGTGGCTATCTGACCCATTCAGGTCAGCTTCAGCAGCCACAATAGCAGGATGGGTGTTATGAGTGTGGGAACATTGGTCACATCAGGAGGCAATGCCCTAGGTTGTTGAGCAACAGATCTTAGCAGAATTATCGTGCCATCATACCGGCACCGGTTGCTCCACCGCCCGCCCGACCAGCTAGAGGCAGGGGTCAGACTACTAGAGGTGGAGGTCAGACTGTTAGAGGTGGAGGCCAGCGAGCTATGGCCTGTCCCAGAGATGTAGTTCAGATTGGTGGGGCCAAGCCCCTGATTTTATGCTTTTCCAGCTAGACTTGAGGCCGAGTCATTCGATGCCGTGATCACATGTATTGTTCTAGTTTGCTATATGGATGCTTCAGTTCTATTTGATCCAGGATCTACTTATTCCTATGTGTCCTCCTATTTTGCTTCATATTTGGTTGTGCCTCGTGATTTTCTGAGTGCTTCTGTGTGTGCGTCCACACCGGTGAGAGATTCTATCGTTGTAAATCATGTCTATCGTTCGTGTGTTATTACTATTGGGAGTCTTGAGACTAGCATGGATCTTCTACTTCTTGATATGGTAGATTTTGATTTATATATACATTGTACTGAAGTGAAGATATTTGGCTAAATTTGGTGCTTCTCTGTTTACCACTTTGATAATCTAATGCTATAGCAAATCCTAAGGATTTGACTTAGGGATTTTAAGTCTCTAATGATGGTTTCAAAAGATTAAATGCCCAACGAAAGAATTTATTATTTACTTTTCCTAACCGTATGTATAGATTGTATATTGTATAGATTGTATATTGATTATACACATACTATTAATATATAAGCACTACCGTACTCACAATGTAGTATGAATATTATAGACATATAAGCACTACCTTACTCACAATTTAGTATGAATATTATAGACATCCATAATAAGCAAAGAAGTAGCAGGCTTAAAAATGTGGCAAGTGCACATATAGACATTTTTAGGGACGCTATTTAGATTTTAACCAATATTTATTTTATTCTGAAAATTTTAAATAAAAAATCTTAACTTCAGGACAATCCAAGATATTTTTGTCCCGAAAATTAAAATTGAACCGAAAAATTAAAATTCAGAACGCACTAGCTAATTTCTAAATAACAGCCTTTTAAGTGGCTAACTAGTGTCATTTCTACCTTAAAAATGGACATATGGTGCCACCACCAAAATTAGTTAGCCCAAAGTTCTTCACCATGGGCTAAGCCCACCTGCCCATGTAGTGGGCTTGGTATAATCTTCGACCCGGCATCCCGGTCCCTATCTGTATGTATAAGAGATGCTCGTCAAGATGAAGAAAACCCAGATTTTTGGTGGAAAAAAAAAAGAACAGAATAGAATAGAGCATAAAAAGCTTTTATAGTTTATACTCCTCTGAAGTTTTACCCGTTGCTTTTGATTTTGAGGAAGGTAAATTGTAAAAAGGAAAAGAAAAAAAGAACTCCTTATTGAATTCAAGCATTGACGCTAGTTGGTTAAAGTACGCAAGAGACCATGCATATTCACTAGTTTTTTGTGTACGTTTTTGGTTATACGATTTTGTGAGCAATACACATCATGACTAACCTAAAGTTGTATTTAGCATTTTGGGCCATAAGAATAATATGCATGACCACATGAAACCTACTTGTGCTATGTATGACCATTTAGATCTTATCGGTGGTTAAAAAGTAGACGAACTCCGATTGATCTAAAATTTGGTGGGACCATAAAAAATGACCTAGTGAGTAACACTCATTGTTTCTCCATGACTAATATCATTTTTTGGCATTTCGGCTTAATGAAATAGGAATTAATAGTTATCATTTTTTCGTGTGTTTATATACATGATAATTTTTCTGAGTTTAGTTGACGAACTTCGATTAGCCTAGAAATTGGTGAATCCATCGGATATAGCTTTGTGCTTTTCTAGAGTCGTTTGACGAACTCTGATTGGCCTAAAAATGACGTAATATTTCAGCATTTTAGGGTCATAAGAATGCTATGTACGACCACATGAAAATATTAATTAATTATTATATTTATTTTTTCGTGTGTATATAAACATAATAATTTTCGTGAATCTAGTTGATGGACTCTGATTGACCTAAAAATTAGTAGATCAATCGGATATGGCCTTGTTAGCAATACTCACGACGTGTAACATCATTTTTGGCATTTTAAGGTCATGAAATTGGAATTAATGGTTATGCCCAGTTTTTTGCATGTTTATATACGTGATGTTTTTCCTGAGTTTAGTTGACGAACTCCGATTGACCTAAAAATTAGTGGATCCATCGGATACGACCTCGTGAGTAATATTCTCCATGACTAACGTAGTTTTTTAGCGTTGCAAGGTCATAAGAATACTATGGACGGTTACATAAAATAAGAATTAATGATTATATCCATTTTTTCATGTATTTATATACATGAAGATTTTATGAATTTAATTGATGGACTTCGATTGACCTAAAAGTTGGCGGGTCCATCAAATATAGCCTTGTAAGTAATACTCACCATGACTAGTGTTGTGTTTTAGCATTTCAGGGCTATAATAAGAACACTATGCATGACCACGTGACAACCTACATTTTGTTCTTCCAGTTCGCAGGTTATTCTATAATTAAAATTGCCAGACTCAAGTGTTAAGATAATTTGTCGTTTATTTTTTCCTTTTTGACTGATCTTGAGCTGTAAAATAATATATTTACCAAAAATCATATGTGGTTGCAAAGATATATATAAGTCTAAGATTTCAAGTTTACCGGATTGTTATATCAATTCAATAAAATGCTTTAATTTGTGCTTGACAACTTTCTTCAGTTTATCCATGTCAAATGCTAATTAATTTTTATAGATTTTCTTTCTTTAATTCATTGTTCATAATTTTAGATTTTCTTTCTTTGTTCTGAGACAAACATAATGCATCAACTCACATGTGCACGGGCATACCAGTCTAGTATATAAAGAAATTCATCAAATATTAATAAATATTTGATGAACTCAATTAATATTATTATATATATTAATTTGAGGTCATTGTATGAATGTATAAACTTTAAATCTTTTATCCGCGTCTGCTTATGGTTGTGGGGAGTGGGTAGTTCTAGTAGATGGCAAGAGAAAGAGCAATGAAATGTGTGGTGGTGGGGGAAGTCTAATGGGCCAACAAGCCCACAACTTTTGACTTGCATATTCAGAGTGTGACTTCGAACCACTTCACTTGGACCATACCTTTGTCACAAGCTCACTTGCATCTTAGCTTATTGTCCTTCCTTTTTATCTATAACAACTTTAAAGACATTACAGAGTGCAAAAATATATGTGTACAAGTATCAATTTGGCATTTCATATATGGATGAGATGTTTTGTTTAATTTGGTATCTCCTTCTTTTATCACTTGCAAATTGAAGTCTACATTACAGAGTGCAAAAATATATGTTTACAAGTATCAATGTGACATCTTTTTAAATGTTTTCAAAAGAGTAATATATTAGTAGTATAAGTACATGACTACATGCTATATAGATTCTACGTCTGTGATAAACGTAGAAGAAACTCAAGATATAATATATTACTGGCAGTTTTCGATCCTGTGACATACTTTTGGTAGTAAAGTAATACTATTATATTTTCTTTTCTACGCTATATATGTAGGCCAAATCCTAGGATTCATGCTTTTTAAATTTTTAGCTATGTAATTTGATTGTACACAACCTTATTCGTTTAAACATGATTAATCTACCTGCAGCCAAAAGAATAATGATAAATTTAATCTAATGAAAAACAAACGTTTCAAATATTTAAAACTCTATATTATATTCTATTGATCAGATTTTGACCTGTGAAATATTTAATTTGGATAATGTGAAATAATATCACATTGGTCCATATATAGACGAGGTATAAATGGTTCTTGAATATGGTTGTAACTAGTGGTGTCAAACAGGCGGGTCAGGTCGGATATGAACGGGTCGAAAATAGTTAATATAAAAAACGGATAAATTATCCGACCCGGTCCATATTTAATACGGATAAAAAATGAGTTAACTAACAGATAATATGAATATCCATATTATCCGTGGTTTCTTGAATATGATCACTTTTGGGAGAATTCTTAGTCTTCCAAACTTGAGGATCCTCCCATTTGAGACTTTGCAAATGTAAAAGTTAAATTCATTGTTTATCTATTTTCTAAGTGGATAATATGATTCTTATCCATATTTGACCCGTTTTTAAAAAAATCATTATCCAAATTATTTTTTAATGAATAATATAAATGAATAACTATTTTCTTTTAACTATTTTGTCATACCTAACCAATCCTCCTAAAATTTAGGTAGAACCTATTCTTTTATAACATGTAGTTTGGAAGTGTGGTTATTGGGTGCTTGTGGAGGGGTGGTCCTCTTGTGGTCTAATCATTGTCCAAAACAAACTTTATTTGAATTGGGACTTTGAGAAGAGTTGCCTATAGAGTGGGTGAGATTGAAGAAGAAAAGATCGGACGAGAATTCTGAAATTTATGAGTTCGAGATTTTAATTTATTTGCGTTACTGATCTATAAGTTGTACGTTAAAATTATTAGATTCAGCCGAATCCATAAAAGACTGTCACCTACTGTACATCCTCTCCCTAAAAGACTGTCACATTTTCTTAATGAATATGATAATGTTACTCAATCATGCAGGCACAATTGCACAAAGGTGATTGATCTTTTAGGTACATGAGTGTGACAGATGCTAGTTTTCCCACCCAAAAACAAAAGAAAGAAAGAATGATTTTCTTCCAATAGTTTGTGATTTTCTTCCAATAGTTTGTGTTATACACAAATGATTTTCTAAAGAAAATTGCATAATACTTGCTGATTGTTTTTTCTTAGAATTTTCACCAAAACTCGATGCTTGAATTGTATATTATATCCTGTCCCATTTTACATATGTCAAGTCCTCCTTTACTCTTCTTAAGCGACAAACATATACTTAACATTAACTAAATTCTAGCAAAAAATATTGTACCATATCTTATCGGATTTCATTACTATATATACAACATGATGATTTTGTAATTAATACTTCATGACTTAGTAATTTCATCACAGTATGATGTAAGTAAGAAATTAAAGATAAGTGCAATAAGTTAAATATTAGTACGTGGTTGTCACAGACAAGCTATCGCAAAATTAAGTCCATTGAAAGTTTTAATCTCTCAGCTAATTTGAAGCCCTTCGGATTTCAATTAGTTTTTTTAGCTTTCCATTGTATTGCGCAGACTCTCTAAAAAATTGTTAAACCTATGTCAGAAGTTCAAAAATACATTACTTTTAGAGAATTTGATATACTTTCGGCGATATTTTCAGAGTCCGAGCAACATAGGTTTTCTAGACTATTAAAGTATTTTTTTTTTATCCTCAACCATTGAATGAAACATATGTTTTGGGGAATAATATAAATGTAAAATGTGTACAATCATGTCAATTTATAAGAAAACAACATAAACCGAGAATATGGGAATGTTATATCAAGAAACTGTTCGTACACAGTTGCATTTTAGTCAAGTTATGCTCTGGATTTCTGGAGATAGGAATATATCCAAGAAAGATGTTAGCTTCTTTATCTTACTCAATAAACTATTGGGCTTCAAATGAAAATTATGTTTTAGACAGGCGAGACTTGCTCGGTTGATAAAAGCACTTAGGTCGTGGGTTCGAGTCACGCTAGAGAAAAAGTGCAAAAACACTATAGATCCTCCTAAATTTGGAGGAATTTTTTTTTAAAAAAAAAAATAAATAAAAATAAATAAATAATAATAATAATAATAATAATAATAAAAAAATCTGTTTTAAGTGTGGGTCAAAACCATATTCCACAATCTGTTTTAAGTTGAAATAGTATAAGATATTATTATATCAAGGGAAATTAGAAGATATTATTGGACCTAAGAAATGTCACGGACAGACCAAGATTCACTTAAACTATAGCACCTGAAATATTACAATTATTTCCAAAAACATATAAAAGAAATAGGAAATACAGTCTCCTCTAGATTTTGACTTATTCTTGAATAATTTTTGGCTATTAATTAAGTAAAAACATGTTCATGAAAAGAACTAATGTCATTTTCACCTTATACTTATTAAATCAAAAATTGCAGCTTGAGAACCCCCTTTTTTTCTTTTTACATTTGGCAGCATATTAATCTTTAGTCATGGCAAACTTTTGACAAAAACGAATACCTAGCTAGTTCATACAAAAAATTGATATAGTAATGTTCTGACTGAAACATCCAAATTCATGATCAGGTAATTAAGAATATGGTCATGTTATAAGGGGCCACTCTATATACCTTTTGAACTTGAGAATATTAATAGTCCAA
>AWOL01S0015733.1:73922-100811 GCA_000715115.1 Nicotiana otophora | reverse complement strand
ATATATATATATATATATATATATATATATATTATAAATTATACATTAATATACGAAAAATAATTCCGGTTATTATTTTCTAGAGCGCCCATACAAAACAATTTTCCCAAATTAATATACTTTGGTAAGCAGCCACTTTTGCCGAATCGAATCAAACTGGTCATTTAGCGGCGGACCTTTCGGCTAGTAGTAGTTGTTGTACTAAGATACAATTACCCAAAGTAATGATGTTTTGTTCTTCACAATCCCTCTCTCAGTGCATAAATCGGTGCCTTTAAACTTTTTACATTACCTCAATACTTAAGCTAATTAGGTGATTCAAATGGTGCTATAAATGATGCTATGAATGATTAAGATGCAAATGGTGTATGTTACTAAGTAATAATATAATAGATGCAGTGATGTGTGTTATATTAGTTAGATAGCTTGAATATACAACTACACATGATTCTTCTACTCTAAAGTAAGGCTTAATTTGCCACATTGTAAAACAAAAAACCATATTAGTTGAATATAAATATAGGAGTTGCAATATTGATAATGAAAGTTGTAACTCATATATATGTTTAATGATATAGACAAAAAAACCCAACAATTTTGATAAGCTATAACCTCTACTAAACTCATGTGAATGGTTATATGATATTGAGAACATTAACTCGAATCATCAAAATAATAAGTTTGTATATAGTCGAAATTGATTTCGGCCTTTATACGATTGATCGAGATGGGTTCTGAAGATGGTACGAACGAGCTTCAGATTTCAGGTATAGGTCAAACACCGAGTTCGAAGTCATTATCGAGCTCGGGTCCGAATCGAACTATGATGAGATGTTGTGGAATCAAGCTTAAGGGGCAGAGGCCAACTGATACCAAGCCTGATACCGAGTTGGCATCGAGCTCAAGTCCGCATCGAGCTCTAAAAATAATACCGACCAGCACCGAGGCTGATCGAGCTCGAGCTCATAAACAAGAGCCGTTGCAAATGCACTTAGAGAGAGAATCTCGGTGGGAATTGGGGAAAAACTGATTTATCATGGGCTCCCCACTATGTATTTTTACTTATATCTAAAGTAGGATCCTCCACTATAAAGATGATGGCTACATTTCTGTAAAGGACAGTTTTGTGCTTATATTGTAATTAAAACACCATACACTCCTATATTGAAGAGTTATTCCTTTAAGCTTAATACATTGATTCATCTTGTTTAGTCCTAAAAATCATCTTCTTTCCAACCTTGTTTATTTTGCATTCTTTGCCATCCGTATTTGATATTTCTATTTATCCTTACGATTTGTATTAAGCTATACCACATATCCTTAGAATTACGTACAAATTCAACTCTATCCGTTTTTCGGGTAAACAGTTTGGCGCCCACCGTGGGGCTAAGGATAACATTAGTTATTTGGTACGAATCTGCAAACACACGCCATTTTACGCATGTCTTTTGAAAGTGTCTTTAGCTTCGGATTAGCAATGAAAAATCCTTAATTAATGGCTTTACCTATCGGAAATGAAGTTGGCCTTTAAGATGAAACCAATAACTTGATGCCCAGGACCGGAAGGCCGCTTGTCGATACCATGGAAGCTCGAGTAGCACCTGAATCTCAGGTCGAAGTACTACTAGATGTTAATTCGCATGTGGCCTTGAGGCGAACCAGCGTTCTGAACCTGAAAATAGTGTTCATGGCGGTACTCGATCTGCGACTCGAGACACCCATAACGTTGAGGAAAACGGAGTCAGCTTGCGTATGATTTTTGAAATGCTGCAATCCCAACAAGTAGCGATAGCTCAGTTACAGAGCCAAACCCAGGTACCAAATAGGTCGGAGCCCAATCCACCTTGAGAAATTTCCCACAGAACGGAGCTAGTCGTAGTAAGGTCAAATGAGCAAGAATCAGGGACTACTCCCGAAATTGCTAAGATACTCGAGGAGCTCACAAAGCGAATCAAAGCAAACGATAAAAAAGTAGAAACATATATGTCACACCTCCTTTTTCCCGAAGGGATAAGGGATTTGTTTCAATTAAAGTGACATTATTCGAAATGAGATTATTTGTTTCAGTCAGACTCGCCACTTGGAATAATTTATGGTGTCCCAAGTCACCGGTTTATTTTAAATTCTAAATCGATAAAATTTGACTCTATTTATGGTCTGCGAACACAGAAGACCGGGTAAGGAATTCTGTTAACCCGGGAGAAGGTGTGAGGCACTCCCGAATTCCGTGATTTTAGCACGGTCGATTAATAATTAATACTTGGCCTAATTATCTGATTCATTATATGTTTAAAATCTATTGTGCATTTTACCTTTTGACCACTTTTAATTATTTGCTTAGCCGCTTTTAGTATTTATGGAATTTATTTGAACAAGCTACGATGTCGTACACTTGTCGTTTTGGTACACATTACAAATCGCACCACGTGAAACGCACCCGCGATTTACAACATATTTATTTTTAACATTATTTGAAGTTGTGATCGAGTTACGTGAAACGCACACTCGAATTGGAGATTATGTATCGTGACCATGTCACAGGAACAATACCCATAGTCACGATGATTTATTATTAATCTCGCCTAAATCAAGCTACGGTGTTCAAATATTATTCAATTACTAATTATTGTAAGGTCATGAGGTATGTATATTGTTATGGAGGAAATGAAGTAAATTAATTGTGGAAAAAGTTGGCTAGCTTGTGAATGTTTATTTATTTTTGGTCATGTGCAACAATTAGCCCATAAATACGCTAGGAAAGTCCAATTAAAGTCTTACACCAATCATGGCCCAACTTAATCTCTTATAATTTTATTACTAACCAATATTTGAAACTAGACTAAATTTACGGCAGGAATAGATAGATACAAGCAGGACCAATTTAGTCACTAAGATAGGAGATCAAAATGAAACTAAAGCATGCTAAAATGGAAAGCCATTACTTCATTGAATAAACAAGAAAAGTAACGAATTAATACATATTCATCAATAAAATTAACCATATGAACTACTAAAAAGGACAATAAATTAATCTTAATAAATACTCAACATGAGAACAAATTAATCTTAGCACACTCAGATGCAAACTTGATCATATCATACTCAAAGTTAAATTAAAACAGAGTGACCCAAATTATTAATGAGAAAAAATAAAATAGAAAGAGAAGTGAACCTTTGTATTGATGATTTTGGATTTAAATTACAACCACTCAATGATCGGATAGCTCTCAACTGGACCCTTCGGATCACGGAAAACTCGAACGGCAAATCTCAACTTGCAACCTCAATCGACCTTGCAAAACTGACGATTTAGTGGCTATTTTTGGAGCTTTATTTTTTGGAGTTAATGATGGCTCAAAAGTGGTCAAGGGATGGTGGTTTTAGGGTGGTGAAACTGGGGTTTTCGAAAGAAAGCCGAATAAAGAATGACACGAGTAGAAATTTCCTTATCCTAGAAGAAGAAAATATTTTTTTTCTCAATTCCTTCCTCCCTATGTTTTCCTTTCTCTCTCCCTCCTCTTTTTCCTCACATTTCTCTTCTATTTATAGAAAAGAAATTCGGAATTTTCAGATTTTTATTTTTTATTTTTTATTTATTGATTTATTTTTAATTAAAAAGAATTTCCACTTCCTATTTTTCTTATTTTTTAAAAAAATAATTTCCCACTTTTCTTTACTTTTATTTTTTAATTTCTTACTTTTTTACTTTTATTATATTTAAATTCCCATTTTTATACTTTTCTTTTTTTTATTTCCCACTTATTTTACTTTTCTTTTTTTATTTTCCACTTATTTTACTTTTTAAAAAGAAAATTACAGCGACCTTTACTTTTATTTTTTTAATTCCAACTTTATTTTACTTTTCATTTTTTTAAATTTTCACATTCTTTTACTTTTATTTTTTTAATTCCAACTTTATTTTACTTTTCATTTTTTTAAATTTTCACATTCTTTTACTTTTATTTTTTGTAATATTTTACTTTATTTTACTATTTTATTAAACAATTTTCACCTACTTTTACTTTTACTTTTTAATTTTATATTTCTACTTTTCCTATTTTTTAATTCCCATCCGAAATTTGTTTAAAATAAATAAATAAATAATAATAATTAATTTTCGGTTTTTAATTTATTTATTTAAAAATAAAGATAAAAATAATACTAATAGTAATAATTGACCTTTTAAATTATTATTAATTTTTATCAATATATATTAAATTTCTGAAAATATTTACATAGTAGAAGGTGATAACAATTTAAATATAGTCAAAAATTAGGTGCTCACAGTTGCCCCTCTTTGCTTGGAAATATGAAGAGTTTTCAGGCAAAGTCTAGGTGAGCCACGTGACTAATATTTGACCAAACCATTATTCAAAGGGAAAAGAAATAAAAGATAGGGTGCAATCGAGTCCTGGTTTTGGACAGCCTATATATCCCGGGTTGTAGGGGAATCAGGTCGTGT
Organism: Nicotiana otophora; assembly: GCA_000715115.1. Lineage (NCBI taxonomy): Eukaryota > Viridiplantae > Streptophyta > Magnoliopsida > Solanales > Solanaceae > Nicotiana > Nicotiana otophora. The sequence goes on along the minus strand of AWOL01S0015733.1, from coordinate 96,349 downwards.
GTAGTTCAAGGAGAATGGTGGAATGATGAGTTGAGGAGTCGAGTGAGGTTCCTTCGAGGCTCCGGTCCGCGGTCCTGCTATTATATCAAAATAAAAAAGAAACTAAACAAGCTTATCAGTTATGAGTTACAAGATTCCTATCTATGAGTCTTCAGAAACTTGATCTTGAGTCTTGACTGGTTCTTCATGCAGACTCTGATCTAAACCTTGATGCTCGCTAGCTGTAGGTTCTAGTTCATTGTTCTATAGCTTCTTCTAATCAAAACGGGACTCCAATGCTCGTGACTTCAGTCATGTCTTAGCATTCCACATCTTTTCAATTGCTTTTGCATTTTGGATTCGCTTATTTTTTTTTTTTCTTTTATTCCGAATTGAGACTTCTTCTTTTGGTCATCTCGAACCCTGTGCCTCGAGGTAAAACCTACTCAGACAGCAAAATAAACAATCGAACGAAATTTTTCTGCCCCAGTTTGCACTAGGAAAATTTCGTGAGTTATTGTAACAAAATTCTAAACTACTTCTTTATTGAAAGCAATAAAAGATCGGGAGTGGTGTACCCTGAAAATGTCATGTTTTTATTTTATTTTATGTGGATGGTGTTCTTTTATTGTCAAAAGGATGTCTCAACTAAGGATTGGTGTACCTTATGTTGGGAAAATGTGGCCAGGGAATGAGATACCCTATATTAGCAAAGATATCGGAGAATGGTGTACCCTGCATTTAAGATCAAATCAACTAGGGAGTGGAGACCCTATGTTGGAAAAAGCGACTAGGGAGTGGAGACCCTATGTCGAAAATTTAGGGAGTGAATACCCTATGTTGGAAAAGATGACTAGGGAGTGGAGACCCTATGTCTAAAATAACATCAACTAGGGAGTGGAGACCCTATGTTGCAAAATCGACTAGGGAGTGGAGACCCTATGTCTAAAAACATCAATTAGGAAGTGCAGACCCTATGTTGGAAAAGAGACTAGGGAGTGGAGACCCTATGTCTAAAAATCATCAACTAGGGAGTGGAGATCCTATGTTGGAAAATCATCAACTAGGGAGTGGAGACCCTATGTTGGAAAAGAGACTAGGGAGTGAAGACCCTATGTCTAAAATATCATCAACTAGGGAGTGGATACCCTATGTTGGAAAATTATCAACTAGGGAGTGGAGACCCTATGTTGGAAAAGAGACTGGAGATCCTATGTCTAAAATATCAATTAACTAGGGAGTGGATACCCTATGTTGGAAAAGCGACTAGGGAGTGGAGACCCTATGTCTAAAATAAAATCAACTAGGGAGTGGAGACCCTATGTTGAAAAAGCGACTAGGGAGTGGAGACCCTATGTCTAAAATAAAATCAACTAGGGAGTGGAGACCCTATGTTGAAAAAGCGACTAGGGAGTGGAGACCCTATGTCTAAATATCATCAACTAGGGAGTAAATACCCTATGTTGGAAAAACGACTAGGGAGTGGAGACCCTATGTCCAAAATAACTTCAACTAGGGAGTGTAAACCCTATGTTGGATAAGAGACTAGGGAATGGAGACCCTATGTCTAAAAATCATCAACTAGGGAGTGAAGACCCTATGTTGGAAAATCATCAACTAGGGAGTGGAGACCCTATGTCTAAAAATATCAACTAGGGAGTGGAGACCCTATGTTGGAAAAGCAGACTAGGGAATGAAGACCTTATGTCTAAAAACATAAACTAGGGAGTGGAGACCCTATGTTGGAAAATCAGAATAGGGAATGGAGACCTTATGTCTAAAAACATCAACTAGGGAGTGGAGACCCTATGTTGAAAAAGAGACTAGGGAGTGGAGACCCTATGTCTAAAATAAAATCAACTAGGGAGTGGAGACTCTATGTTGGACAACGACTAGGGAGTGGAGACCCTATGTCTAAAATAAAATCAACTAGGGAGTGGAGACCCTATGTTGGAAAAGCGACTAGGGAGTGGAGACCCTATGTCTAAAAATTATCAACTAGGGAATGGAGACCTTATGTTGGAAAACGCAGCTAGGGATTGGAGACCCTATACTACCATGATTTGTTTCTTTCTTTCTTTTTAATTTCATATATTTTTTTAAGATAATGAGTAAAATGCGGGAAAGAGTTTGGAGAAAACTTCCCTTTTGCAGTAGTTGTTGCAAAACTATTTCTAGCCTTTGTGTAATTTCGTTTTGGTTGCACTTGCTTCTTGCAAGGTTGCTTTTGGATTGCACCTGTTTCCTTATTTGTTTTCAAACAAAGAACAATTTGTCAGTTTGGAACGGTGGTTGGTTTTGTGGCCTTGATTGTTTCAGTCACTTGGTCTCGGTCCTTTCAGTTGCAACTGGCTTTTTCCCGAATATCGATTGCATTTCTAACCTCGGAGAACCTCTGGCTTTTCCAGACTTTGCCATGATGGTTAGTCACGTAAGACTTAAACTTTTCAACTTTTATTTTTCCCTTGTGGGCATTTGACTTTGAATTTCCTCTTTCAACTGTTTTTGATTTTGAAACATCGGCCAACATGGCCAGTTGGAGTCAACTTGATGCCCTTGGCGAGATTGGGTGCCTTTTCTTTTGCATATTAGCTTGTATCAAGTGAGAACCCTATAAATCAGTCATGCCTTCCCTTCTTTGGCTTAGTTTCAGAACAGAGTTAAACCGAAAAGGATTCAAAGAAAAGCAAACAATGGAATGGACAAATGAATTTAGACAAGAGGTATCCCTTTCAGGGAAAAGAAAGAAGGACTTATCTGGAGTGTATACAGACTTCAATGAACATGACATGCCTCTTGGACTAGATTCCTGATCTGTGTAAACCATCCAACTCTCAGAAATTCATCACAACTCTTGCTTTGAGAATGAGAAACTTTGCCCAAGACTGTGTCGATGCCAGTGACTGTGAGGATTCTCTTTTCGATCAGTGGCGCCCTTTGCGGATTTTTACCAGCTGGCCTCTCTCATTTCTCATCTCACCATCTCCTTATAGTGCTCTTTGTGAGTTTTCACTAATAAGACTCTCTCAGTTTTGAATTTCTCTACTTACCATCGCCTTATGGTGCCCGTGAGGTTTTCACCAATAAGACTCTCTCATTTTATTTCTCTCATTTTGTTGTATTAGATCCGAGTAACTGTATCCTCCCATTTTGAATCTCTTTGCCGATTGATCGGAAGGACTTGAAAAGGATTTGGGTAAAAAGGATTTGGATTGAATTACAACTTTGGAACCTTTCAGACAAAACCATCACCAAACCATTATAACATCTGCCCCAGTTTCACTTTTGAGGGAATTTGGGTTTTTGTTTTGGTGTGACTGAATCCCAGAGAGAGGCTGCCTATGTATCCTTTCGGAATCAAGTCGAACGTTGTTCAAGGAACTTTGCTTCTGATTTTCTTTTGTTTTGGTTTTCTTTTTTGTTTTGGTTTCTTCTCTTTCTTTTTCCTTTCCTTTTTCCTCATTTTTCATTTTATTTTCTTTTATTTTTTTTTATTTTTGCAATAACGCTTTCAGGTTCCAAAAAGGGTAATCAAAGAAAAGGTAACCGGATTAAAGGGTTTGCAAAGGGTTTATAGTGTTTGGGTATCAAGAATGAAAGCCTTCGTCATCCCAATTGAAGAGCATTAAAGTTGCGTAAAAGGGTCAAACATAATACCTTTTGACCGCGTCTGCATTGACAGTTGTCTCGAGGTCATTTCCTTCGATTCTTCCCATGTACAATACTCCCTTTTGCAGTACTCTCGTTACAATGTATGGACCTTTCCAATTTGGAGCCAATTTTCCTTTAGTTTCTTCATGAGGTGGGAGGATACGTCTTAGAATGAGTTATCTTTTTTTAAATTTCTTGGGCCGCACTTTCTTGTTGTAGACACGAGCCATTCTTTGTTGGTACAACTGCCCGTGGCAAGTTGTGACCAATCATTTTTCATCAATCAATGTCAATTGTTCAAATCGTTTCTTGACCCAATCTTTATCCTCAATCTCGACTTCAACAATGATCCAAAGATAGGGAATCTCAACTTCGTTCCAATTTTCTATTTATTTTCTTATAAGCCTTGTCTTCAAAATATTCTGCTTCTTGATTCATTATTTCGAGGTCGGACAGCGTTTTAGGATCTGGTCATGAAGTCTGCAAGCATGTCATGTTATTAAAATCTGCATGAACAGAACTGAAAAGAGAATAAGAAAAGTGACAAGATTAAAAAAAACATTCCTAGACAATGAAATATTAATTTCATTTGATTTTTTTTGTTTTGCTTGTTTTTTTTTTGAAGTTTGAAGATAAAAGGGTTTACATCGGAAGGTAAGACAATAAAGTAAAACATTCGGATCACATCCTGAGATAATCCGGACGCAGAAAAGATAGCAAGACTGGCTACCGAGACTCCCGTCTGATGGGGAACTTTCAGGCTTGACGACCATTTTTAGCTTTTCTTCTGTGTCGGCAATGGATGCAATGGCCTTCCATGCCGGATCAAATTTTTCATCTTCATAAATCATTCCGACTAATGGCACATTGGTGTGCATAGGCAGATGATTGTTAATCATATTAGGGTCTTCTTCATCCCTAAGCACTATTGCCTAGACCTCGATGAGGTCTTCCACTGCTCTTTTGTGAGTCCAACAATCTTCAGTATCATGTCCCACTGCTCCGGAGTGGTATTTACATCTAGCATCAACTCGGTGCGAGGGGGACTCGGGGTTTCGCCTATTCGGGGGCACTGGTTGCAGTAGACCTAGCCTGATTAGCTTTTGGAACAAGCTTGGGTATGATTCAAAAATATTGGTGAACTGATTCCTTCTCGGGAGGCTCTCTTTTTTCTTTTTTCTTTTTTTAAAATTTGTTTTTCATATCTTGATTTCTTTTTCTTTCTCTTTTTGTTGTTTTTCACTCTTTGTTGTTCTCGGTTATTTTTTGTCACTCTTTTCTTTCTTTTTCACTCATTTCTTTTCGGTTTATTTTTCACTCAATTTATTTATGCTTATGATCTAATCCGATGGGGATTGCCTACGTATCATGACGCCGCATGAATCAGATCTTGCGTAGTTTAGGAAGATTAGGAATAAAGTAAATAAACTAACTCTTTTCTTTTTTTTTGGGATTTTGAATTTTTTTTTCTTTTTGTTTTTTGTTTAATTTCCGAAAGAAAGACTAATAAAGAAGAAAGAAAATATTTTTTGATTTCGATTTCTATATTGTTTTTTAAAGAATTTTTGAAAAGAAAGAAAATATTTTTTTGGATTTTGTTTTTTAAATTTATTGGGAGAAGGACTTCTAAAATAACGGTAAAAAGTATTATTCGATTTTGATTTGACTTGTTTCTTTTTTCAAATGAAAGACTTATATAAAGAAAGAATTGTTTTTTTTTTGTTTTGGTTTAAATTTTTTTTTTATTTTGGATTTTCTAAGGAAAGACTTCTAAAGAAGAAATTAAATGAAAATATATTTTTGGATTTTTAAAAATTGGGGTCAGAACCGATGAGGTTTGCCTACGTATCTCACATTCGGTGAGAATGAGACTCGCGTAGTTCGGTAGGTTTTGGAGCAACATGAAAACACGACTTATTTTGAAAATGACTTTTTTTTTCCAGAGTTACAGTATTTTTCAAGTACCTGGATTTTCAAAACCGGGTAAATTTTTTTTTTTTGCCTCACTCTTTATTTTTTCTTGGTTCCCTTTCCCTATTCTAGAAGCCGGTCACCATGCAAGCCGAAACAAACATATGCACAAGTAGCACGTAAAATGCATCAAGATTGTCCAATATACTGGGTACACCTGTCCTAGACGGACCCAATCCCAGTGTTGATTCCCCAAAGTCAAATGAACGTGATGCAAATAAATGTTCCTACTAGGGATCCGACATGAGGCTATGTTATTCTAGGTTTAGATCCTAGATGTGTTGTTCTAGACCTGGCTTACCCGGGCAGACAACTCGAGCCGGGGGGGAGAGGGGGGAGGCAGCGTACCAGGAATAAAGAAGGTTCACCGGCTTTGCAACTTGTCCGAACCTCGTTCTAAAATTAGGGTATGACTCTAACAGAATAGAAGCCACGCGAAGCGCACGCTTCCCAAAAGATTTAGAAGACTCAGAGAGAAGAGGATTTCGTAACAGTTTATATATAGTTCAAGCAATATCAAAGCAGTAAAAAGTGGCATTTAGCACATTAGGCTCAAACATGTAAAAATTAGATAATAAATAAAAGCCAAGTATAACATCTATTCTAAGCTCGAATTCTAATCCCTGAACAAGAGATTCTAGGTTCTTATTCCCCAGCAGAGTCGCCAGAGCTGTCACACCTCCTTTTTTCCGAAGGGATAAGGGAGTTGTTCCAATTAAAGTGACACTATTCGAAATGGGATTATTTGTTTCAGTCAGAGTCGCCACTTGGAATAATTTATGGTGCCCCAAGTCACCGGTTTATTTTAAATCCCAAATCGATAAAATTTGACTCCATTTATGGTCTGCGAATACAGAAGACCGGGTAAGGAATTCTGTTAACCCGGGAGAAGGTGTGAGGCACTCCCGAATTCCGTGGTTTTAGCACGGTCGATTAACAATTAATTCTTGGCCTAATTATCTGATTCATTACATGTTTAAAACCTATTGTGCATTTTACCTTTTGACCACTTTTAATTATTTGCTTAGCCGCTTTTAGTATTTATGGAATTTATTTGAACAAGTTACGATGTCGTACACTTGTCGTTTTGGTACACATTACAAACCGCGCCACGTGAAACGCACCCGCGATTTACAACATGTTTATTTTTAACATTATTTAAAGTTGTGGTCGAGTTACGTGAAACGCACACTCGAATTGGGGATTATGTATCGTGACCATGCCACGAGAACCGTACCCATAGTCACGATGATTTATTATTAATCTCGCCTAAATCAAGCTACGGTGTTCAAATATTATTCAATTACTAATTATTGTAAGGTCATGATGTATGTATATTGTTATGGAGGAAATGAAGTAAATTAATTATGGAAAAAGTTGGCTAGCTTGTGAATGTTTATTTGTTTTTGGTCATGTGCAACAATTAGCCCATAAATACGCTAGACAAGTCCAATTAAAGTCTTACACCAATCATGACCCAACATAATCTCTTATAATTTTACTACTAACCAATATTTGAAACTAGACTAAATTTATGGCAGGAATAGATAGATACAGGCAGGATCAATTTAGTCACTAAGATAGGAGATCAAAATGAAACTAAAGCATGCTAAAATGGAAAGCCATTACTTCATTGAATAAACAAGAAAAGTAATGAATTAATACATATTCATCAATAAAATTAACCATATGAACTATTAAAAAGGACAATAAATTAATCTTAATAAATACTCAACATGAGAACAAATTAATCTTAGCACACTCAGATGCGAACTCGATCATATCATACTCAAAGTTAAATTAAAACAGAGTGATCCAAAACATTAATGAGAAAAACAAAATAGAAAGAGAAGTGAACCTTTGTATTGATGATTGTGGATTTAAATTATAACCACTCAATGATCGGATAGCTCTTATCTGGACCCTTCGGTCCATGAAAAACTAGAGCGGCAAATCTCAACTTGCAATCTCAATCGACCTTGCAAAACTGACGATTTAGTGGCTATTTTTGGAGCTTTATTTTTTGGAGTTAATGATGGCTTAAAAGTGGTTAAGGTCTGGTGGTTTTGGGGTGATGAAACTGAACTTTTCGAAAGAAAGCCGAAGAAAGAATGACACGAGTAAAAGTTTTCTTATCCTAGTAGAAGAAAATAATCTTTTTCTCAATTCCTTCCTCCCTATTTTTTCCTTTATATCTCCCTCCTCTTTTTCCTCATATTTCTCTTCTATTTATAGAAATTTGTTTTGGAATTTTCAGATTTTTATTTTTTATTATTTATTTATTTTTAATTAAAAAACGTTTCCACTTCCCATTTTTTTTATTTTTTAAAAAACTAATTCCCCACTTTCCTTTACTTTTATCTTTTAATTTCTTACTTGTTTTACTTTTATGATATTTAAATTCCCACTTATATATATATATATATATAAAAGTGTAACAAAGCTAAAAAATATATATATTAAATGTTTGAAAATATTTACATAGTAGAAAATGATAAAAATTCAAATATAGTCAAAAATTAGGTGCTCACAATATAACTCCAGGGTCGATCAGATCCCGGGGGAACTGCCAATGATAAAAGGGTTGGATTCCAAAAATTCGTGCAAAAGCCTTTTCCCTCGAGTGCGGTCCCGAAGCCAATTCCGAAAAAATTCCGTATGCCCGAGATTCCCAAATATAACGGAACTACCGACCCCAACGAACACGTCACCTCTTACACATGTTCCATCAAGGGTAACGATTTAGAAGATGACGAAATCGAATCTGTGTTGTTGAAAAAATTCAAAGAGACCCTCTCGAAGGGAGCAATGATTTGGTATCACAATATGCCACCAAATTCCGTAGTCTCATTTTGTGATGGCCCAAAATGTCATCTTTAAATTTAATAATTAATTTTGTGTTCTAAAACATCGAAAAGTACTATTTATCATTCCTTGACTTGCGTGCGCAGTCCGTAAAATTTTTCGAAAAGTTTTTATGTGAAAAATAGATTAAAATATGAATTAGAGCTTTAAAACTCAATTGAGTTGACTTGGATCAACATTTTGAGCAAACGAACTCGGATCAGTATTTTGACAGTTCCTATAGGTCCATATCATGATTTGGGACTTGGGCGTATGCCCGAAATCAAATTCTGAGGTCCTTAGCCCGAGATATGGAATTTTGATAAAAAAATTAAAGTTTAAGTTCAAATAGTGACCGGGTGTCGAATTATGTGAAAACAGCCCCGGAATAGAATTTGATGATTCCAACAGCTCCGTATGGTGATTTTGGACTTAGGAGCATGATCAGAATTTTATTTGGACGTCCGTAGTGAAATTAGTCTTGAAACGGCTAAAATAGGAATTTAAAGTTTGGAATTTTGACCGGGGAGTTGACTTTTTGATATCGGAGTCGGAATCTAGTTCTGAAAATTTTTACAGCTCCTTTATGTCATTTATGACTTATGCGCAAAATTTGAGGTCAATCTGACTTGATTTGATAGGTTTCGACATCAAATGTAGACGTTAGAAATTCTAAGTTTCATTAAGCTTGAATTGGAACGTAATTCGTGATTTTAGCATCGTTTTATGTGATTTGAGGTTTCAAATAAGTTCGTATGATGTTATAGGACTTGTTGGTATATTTAGTTGAGGTCCCAAGGGCCTCGGGTGAGTTTCGGATGGTTAACTGATCAAAAGTTGGACTTAAAACAGCTGCTGCAATGTTTCTCTGCTGCTGGAAATTTTAGGTTGTGATCGAGGCAGCCCAAGATCGAGGTAGCCCAAGATCGAGGCAGCCCAAGATCGAGGCAGTCCCATGATCAGACTCCCATGATCGGACTCCATGATCAGACTCCCATGATCGAACTCCCCCATGATCGGACACCCCATGATCGGACTCCCAATGATCGGACTCCCCATGGTCGGACTCCCCATGATCGGACTCCCCATGATCGAGGTCCAGGATGAGACTCCATGATCGAGGTCAGCCTGGACAGATCTGCAAGTTATAAAAACAGGGGGGCTTCGTCCCATTCGCCATTTTTAACAACTTGGAGCTTTAACGGAGGCACTTTTTGATATATTTTCAAGGCAAAACATTGGAGTAAGTGATTCTAACTTGGATTTGGTCAATATACACGAATATATCATTGTTTTCACCATTTAATTAGTGTTTTGAGATAGAAATTTGGGAAAATTTTAAAAATCTCATAGAAACGAATTTTTGAGATTTCGGTGTCGATCCGGAGTCGGATTTGAGTGAAACCGGTATGGTTGGACTCGTAATTGAATGGGTTGTCGAATTTTGTAAGTTTCGTCGGATTCCGAAAAGAGGGCCCTACGGACAATTTTTGAGCTAATTTCGGAATTTATTGAAAAATATAATATTTTCTTATGAAATTGATTGCTATAATTTTTTGTTGACTGTATCGAATTAATTATGACTAGATACGAGTCGATCGGAGTCGAAAAATCGAGGGAAAAGCATAATACTTGGTTAAATTGGAGCAAGTCGAGGTAAGAGACTTGTCTAACATTGTATGGGGGAAAGTTTCCCTAGAATCGATATTGACGTGATTATTGAAATGTGTTAAAACTCGTGTACACAAGGTGACGAGTGTGTACACGGTCTAAATGTGAAAGATTATACTTTTAAATTGTGTAAATCATTGTTGCGCATTTATTAAATTTTTTTATCCTGTTATATTCTTAATCATTGATCTGAGATATATATATTTTAAATTTGTTTGACGCTTTCCTGCTAATTGTTATACCTGTTTAGTTGAAACTTGGTTTCTTTTATTCTGTGCATTATTTGAAGGGTGATTTTCTTTAAATTAAACATTATTAATATGAAGTATTTTGACATTTTAAATTTGATATTGAAGTAACGTATTAAAGATTTTGAAATATTAATTTCCTGAATTATATATTCTTTAATAGTTTTGTAAGATTTTTGTACTCATTGTGATGGAGCCGTGAGCTCTTTATTGTGGTAAATATTATTGATAATTTATTTTGGCATGAGCCGTGAGCTCTTTATTGTGGTAAATATTATTGATAATTTATTTTGGCATGAGCCGTGAGCTCTTTATTGTGAAAAAATATTGTTGTTGGATTATATTGGCAAGATAAATTATTTGAGCACTTGAGGTGAAAATTGTGATATATTGTGATATGGATACGCATGCGGTGGTATAAGGTCTGGGTATTAAAATGCATGCGGTGAGATAAGGGTGGCTTGATACGCGTGGCTAGTAGGAAAAACTACTAAAATTCATGCGGTGTGATAAGGATGGCTAAAACGCGGGATGATATTTCGGAAAAAACTATTTTCTTTAAAAATAAATTGTGAAGACCCCCGCGATGAGATAAGGAAATGAGATATTATGAATTTATTTATGATTTGGGACTACGAGGCGGTACCTCGGTAGTTCCCTTGTTGAAATTGATTTATGGTCATAGTTGCCTTTGATTTTTATTGTGATTTTTCTTAAAGTTGAGAAGAAATTTTGTTTTGCTTCCACGAGGTATTTATTTGCCATTACTTGGTGTAATCAAATATGACATACTACTTGATTCATTTCTATTGTTATTTTATCTTATTAAATTGTTTAAACATTTTTTCATGTCATTATTTATTCTCCAGTAGGGCCTGACCGGACCTCGTCACTACTCTATCGAGGTTAGGCTTGGCATTTACTGGGTACCGCTGTGGTGTACTCATACTACGCTTCTGCACATCTTTTTGTGCAGATCCAGGTACATCTTACCAGTCTAGACGTCAGTGAATTACCTGCGCACGGAGACTTCGAGGTATATCTGCCAGCGTCCGCAGACTCTCGAGTCCCCTTCTATCATTTTTATGTTGCTTCCTTATTTTTCTTTAGACCTTGATATATAGAGACATTGAGAATAAATTTTTAGAAGCTTGTGACTTATTTCTACCGGGTTTTGGGAGTTGTAATTATTTGAATGGTAGTTTATTTATTTCAGATATTTATGATTATTCCGCATTGATAGGCTTACCTAGTCTTAGAGACTAGGTGCCATCACGACCTTCTACGAAGGAAATTTGGGGCCGTGACACATTTGCCATGCTGGCAGATTCGTTCGTAAAGGCACACGCCGGTGCCATAAAAGTTGCAACAAGGAAATCATACCTTTTTAAAGTAAAACAAAGGGATAATGAAATGCTGAGGGAATTCGTGTCCCGATTTCAAATGAAACGCTTGGATTTGCCACCGGTCACAGACGATTGGGCCGTTCAAGCTTTCACCCAAGGTTTAAACGAGCGAAGTTCGATGGCATCACATCGGCTGAAACAAAATTTGATCGAATATCCAGCTATAACTTGGGCGGATGTGCACAATCGATATCAATCAAAAATCAGGGTCGAAGACGATCAATTAGGATCTCCTTCCGGATCAGTACATTCAAACAAGTCGGTTATTAAAAACCAGAGGGACATCGACAAAGAGCCAAGGTTGAACAGAGACCGATATCAACCATACACCACAAATCGAAGGAATAATGATTCGGGACGCAATTCCTCCCGGAACAATCAAAGGAGTGATCAAGGACAGAATTCTCGGGGACTTATGAGCATAAGAGGTTTCGACAAATAAGTCGATCCTATAGAGGCACCTCGATTATCGGAATATAACTTTAGCATCGATGTATCGGGCATTGTATCGGCAATCGGAAGGATCAAGGATACTAGGTGGATATTGTTTTGCTTATCGATAGCATAGATTGTTTTGCTTGGTCCAATTTAGATATAACAGGGATCCCGCCGGATATAACAACGCATCGGCTAAGCTTGGACCCTAGGTTCAAACCGGTGAAGCAAAAGAGAAGACCCCAGTATGAGGTAAAGCACGCATTCATAACAGACGAGGTAACCAAACTTCTCAAAATAGGTTCCATTCGGGAGGTGAAGTATCCCGAATGGTTAATCAATGTAGTTGTAGTCCCTAAAAAAGGGAACAAACTTAGAATGCGTGTAGATTATAAGAATTTAAACAAACCATGCCCCAAAGATTCTTTTTCGCTGCCCAACATCGATCGCATGATCGATGCCACGGCTGGCCACGAGGTCCTTACTTTTCTCGATGCCAATTTCGGGTATAATCAAATCCAAATGAACCCGGAAGATCAGGAAAAGACTTCATTTGTCACCAAGTATGGAACATATTGTTATAATATGATACCATTCGGGCAAAAGAATGCAGGAGCTACTTACCAACGCCTAGTAAATAAAATATTCGAGGAACAAATAGGTAAATCAATGGAAGTTTATATTGATGACATGCTAGTTATGTCCCTGCGCGCAGAGGACCATTTGGCTCATTTGCAGGAAACATTCGAGATTCTAAGAAAATACAACATGAAGCTCAACCCCTATAAGTGTGCTTTCAGGGTCGGTTCTGGCAAGTTCCTCGGCTTCATGGTATCAAATCAGGGGATCGAGATCAACCCCGATAAAGTCAAGGCCATCGAAGACATCTCCATCGTGGACAGTGTAAAAATTGTGCAGAGGCTAACGAGACGGATTGCTGCCTTAGGCCGATTCATTTCAAGGTCGTCAAATCGAAGTCACATAATTTTCTCTTTATTAAAAAAGAATAGCGAATTTGCTTGGACCCCGGAATGCCAACATGCATTAGAAGAATTGAAGCGATATCTATCGAGCCCACCACTGCTTCATACTCCGAAAATAGATGAAAAACTTTACTTGTACTTGGCAGTATCAAAAATTTCGGTAAGTGGTGTCCTAGTTCGAGAAGAGAAAGGTACGCAATTTCCCGTTTATTATGTAAGTTGAACCTTAGGAGAAGCAGAAACTAGATATCCACACTTAGAGAAATTGGCACTTGCACTGGTAAGCGCCTCTAGAAAGTTAAGACCGTACTTTCAATGTCACCCAATATACTTATTAACCACTTACCCACTTCGTAATATTTTGCACAAGCCAGAACTATCAGGCTGATTGGCCAAATGGGCCATCGAACTCAGTGGGTACGATATCGAATATCAACCCCGTACGACCATCAAGTCTCAAATTTTAGTGGACTTCGTGGCCGATTTCATGCCAACCCTCGTACCCGAAGTCAAAAATGAACTCTTGTCAAAATCAGGTACATCATCGGAGGTATGGATTATTTTCACGGACGAAGCTTTAAACGTGAAGGGGTACGGGCTAGGCATCATTTTAAAGCTGCCTACGGGTAGCTCTATTAGGCAATCTATCAAAACTACTAGGTTGACTAACAATGAGGCCGAGTATGAGGCCATGATTGCAGGTCTCGATCTAGCTAAAAGATTAGGAGCAGAAGTCATTGAAGCCAAATGTGACTCTTTACTGGTGGTAAATCAAGTAAACAAAATATTCGAAGTTTGAGAGGATAGAATGCAAAGGTATTTGGACAAATTACAAGTAACTTTTTACCGTTTCAAGGAATGGACTTTACAACATGTGCCTCGAGAACAAAATAGTAAGGTCGACGCACTCGCAAGTTTGGGGTCATCGATCGAGGAAGATGAGATCGACTCGGGGATTGTCGTTCAACTCTCGAGATCCGTAATCGAGGAAGGTTATGTCGAGATAAACTCTACAAGCTTAACCTGGGATTGGAGAAATAAGTATATTGAATACTTAAAGAACGAAAAACTCCCATTGAACCCTAAAGAATCGAGGGCCCTACAAACCAAAGCTGCTCGATTCCTGTTGGCAAAAGATGGAATATTATATAGAAATACATTTAATGGACGATTGGCAGTATGCTTAGGACCAGGAGACACCGATTATATTTTACAAGAGGTACATGAAGTCACTTGTGGGAACCACTCCAGCGCCGAATAACTAATTCACAAAATCATTAGAGCGGGATTGTAACTACCCGGCCAGTCGCTCCGAGAGTTATAGCCCTGTTTCCCCATTCCTTCTTCTTTATGTGTTGTTCAGCAGTGTTGAGTTGTATCGAGTTGGTAGGTTGGGGACCGGAGTAGTTTTGGAGTGAAATGAATACTTAGTCTCTTAGTTAGAAAGTTAAGTTAGAAAAGTCAATCAGAAGTTGACTTATGAGTAAACGAATTTGGATGTGGATTTTTATGACTCTATTAGCTTCGTTGGGTAATTTTAGACTTAGAGTGTGTCCGAAATATAATTTGGAGGTCCGTGATAGAATTAGGCTTGAATTGGCGAATGTTGGAAGTTTAGAAGTTCTTAGGCTTGAATCCGAGGCTCCGAGGTTGATTTGGTGTTGTTTTGGGTATTTCGAAGGTTCGACTATGTTCGGGTAGTGATATATGACTTGTTGGAATTATTGGTTGAGGTCTCGAGGGCCTCGGGTGAGTTTCGGATAGGTTTGGGTTGTGTTGCGCTCCTTTTTCTTATGTTTCGACGCCGTTTCTTCAAGCATAAATGATATCATATTGAACAAATGAGCTCCAATTTCTTTTTCGATTGAAGCATTAGATCCGCATCGTAATTACGGACCCGTATGAAAAAGAATCGTCGAAGTTGGGCATAGTATGAGGATTTTATGGTCATTTTACTAAGAATTAGGTTGCTAGATTGTTTAGAGTAATTACGAAATTGCCACTGGCGGTGTATTTAAAAATCTGTACGATTTGCAAATATTAAAACCTACATATCTCCTTCATTATAAGGTCAAATTGAGTGATTCAAAAACCTAACGTGACTAAACTGTCACAAGGAATCCATTGGAGGCATAACAAATTGAGTTTCGGGATCGTTTGGTACGAGAAACGAGGTAGAATAGCTAGCAGAAAAATATATAAAACGAGGGTTTGTTCATTCGGTCATATTTTGAGTTGGGGGGCACGGATTTGGGAGATTATGGGGCGATTTTCACCATAGGGATTGGGTAAGTGTTCTCTATTCGGTTTTGGTTATATTTCATGAATCCATCTTCGTTTTTGGGATTTGATTGGCGATTTCAAAGTAAAATTGAGGGAGTTAGGGTTTGAGTTTTGGGGAGTTTTAGGTAGGGATTTGAGGGATCAAACGGAGTCCGATTTTGATAAATCTTATATGGTTAGACTCAGGAGAGGATGAGGGTTCTAATTCTGTTATTTTTGACTGGTTCTGAGACGTAGGGCCGGGGGCGGGTTTTGGCCGGTTTCGGATTTTTGGCATATTTTGTAGTTTTTATTGTGAAATTCGATTCGTTAGCCTATACTGATGGTATTAATATGATTATAGTTAGATTTGGAGCTTTTGGAGACCGAGTCCAGAGACGAGGGCATCCCGAAGTAGGATTTTACGATGTTAAGGTAAGTAACAGTTTTAACTCTGGCTTTGGGGGTATAAACCCGGAGAGTGTGATGTCGTGTGATTGTTTGGAGGTGATACCCATGCTAGGTGATGGGCGTGTGGGTGTATACCTCGAGGGATTGAGACTTGGTCCGTCCCATGTGGCCTCATGACCATCATCTGTGTTTACGTAGTTACTTGTTGTTGAACTTGTCTGCCTTCATGTTAGAGATAATGCTTAGGCTTTATTCATGCTCACATTATTTGTACTTAGTCATAGAAATTATTGTACATGTTTACCTCAGTCTCTATTCTTTGCTAATATGATGTGATACTTGATGTGGGTTATGTTCCCTTATTTGTTGATGATGGTGAGGCTAGTGAGGTACATGATTGAGTGAGGCCGAGGGCTTGGTTGTGAGGATGTTAATACCATAGAGCGTGAGTTGTCCGCGTAGCACGTGAGTTGACCGTGCGGGTCCAGGTACTGATACCATAGCGCGTGAGTTGTCCGCGTAGCACGTGAGTTGACCGTGCGAATTCAGGTATTAATATGATGGCACGTGAGTGGTCCGTGCTTAGCGCTTGGGCTTTGGGAGCCCCTCCGGAGTCTGTACACACACCCCGTGAGCGTAGAGTGTTGAGTGTTTTGAGTGTTGAGTGTTGAGTGCGAGTGATGAGTGATGGAGTGACACTGTTGTGGGGTTGTATTTATTTGTGTTGTTGCTGCATTTATCTGTTAAACTTCTTTGTGGCATTTACTGAGTTATGGAATTTACCTGTTTATTTGACTTGGGAAAATAAATAATTGGACTGTTTTACTTAGCTCGTCACTGCTACTCAGTTCCTTAGTTATTTCTGTTACTACTGAGTCGGTTGTACTCATAATACACCCTGCACTTTATGTGCATATCCAGGTGAGTTAGAGCGCGTCGATCGTTGAGTTCAGGCCGGCTATCTGTGGAGATTGCAAGGTAGCTACTAGCGTCCGCAGGACCTTGTTACTCCTTTTATCATTTCTTCTTTTGGATTGTATTGATAGTTAGACAATTTTATTTCTTAGTTCATAGATTTAGACGCTCATGACTTAGTGACACCCCGATATTTGGGGCTTGTTTCCGTATTTTTTATAATTATATTTAGAGTTGATTTAGTTTATAAAAAAATTCAAATGTTTTATTAAATTTTTATAATCAATTTAGTAGTAAAAGTTTGGGAAATAGGCTTGCCTTGTAACACGATAGGCGACATCACGACCATGGTTAGATTTTGGGTCGTGACAAGGATACTACCGGGATAGCATGGAAACAAACACTAAGGAGTTTGTTCGAAAATGTGATAAATGCCAAAGGTTTGCACCGATGATCCATCAGGCCGGAGAACGAATTCATTCGGTCCTATCCCCACGGCCATTCATGAAATGGGAGATGGATATCGTCGGCCCTCTACCTTCGGCCCCAAGTAAAGCTAAATTCATTTTGTTTATGACTGACTATTTCTCTAAATGGGTTAAAGCACAGGCGTTTGAGAAAGTTAGAGAAAAACAGGTTATAGATTTCATCTGGGATCACATCGTGTGTCGATTCGGGATACCCGCCGAAATAGTGTGTGACAATGGGAAACAGTTTATCGGAAGCAAAGTGACGAAATTCCTCGAAGACCACAAAATAAAAAGGATATTATCAACACCGTATCACCCTAATGGGAATGGACAGGCCGAATCAACGAACAAAACTATCATTCAAAACCTAAAGAAAAGGTTGAACGATGCTAAGGGAAAATAGAGAGAAATTCTACCCGAAGTTCATTGGGCATATCGAACAACATCAAAATCTAGTACGGGGGCAACCCCGTTCTCCTTAGTATATGGCTTTGAAGCCTTGATCCCAGTCGAGGTCGGGGAACCCATTGCCAGATTTCGATATACAACAGAAGAGTCGAATCACGATGCTATGAATACTTGCCTCGAATTACTGGATGAAAAACGAGAAGCTGCTCTCGTCCAATTGGCCGCCCAAAAACAGTGGATCGAAATGTACTATAATCGAAGAACCAATCTTCGCCATTTTAAAATTGGGGACTTAGTACTAAGGAAGTCACCCTTAACACCTGAAATCCAGATGAAGGAAAACTGGGTCCAAACTAGGAAGGACCATATCAAGTTCTCAAAAACATCGGTAAAGGATCCTACAAGCTCGGTATTATAAACGGCAAACAACTACCATGCGATTGGAATGTGTCGCACCTAAAACGATATTACTGTTAAGGTGCGATAGTAATATCGTGTGCAAGAGTCTGATTAGGAACAAGGATGGTTCATTCATCATTCAACACAAAGACTTAGGTCTGAAAGCACGCGTTGCACTCTTTTTCCCTTAGACCAGTTTTATCCCAAATGGGTTTTTCGGCAAGGTTTTTAATGAGGCAACCATTGATCGTGCTAACTTAGAGCAATCCAACAGTATCCAAGGCCTCTTTACAATCAACCTTGAATACTGGAGGGGCATTACCCAGAAATATATCAAGTGTTCGTACAAGAAAGTTACTTCATAACAACAGGGTTTCGATAGAGAAAATTGTAAGAGCCAAATGGTCAAAAAGAACCATGCTCATCTAGGTTTCTCGATCCCTGGTACAAAACATAATCACATGTATAACGACATGAAAAGAAACTTCTTTGCCCATATCTCCTGTCTTACAACCCATCTTCAATTTCATGATCTACTACGCAAACAGGTTCGAGGACCGACCATTACACCATAAATCGGGGACTGCCAGTCGACTTTTAAGCCTATGGGCTACTCTTATTTTGAGTTCGAGTTCGAAATCACTCACTCGACTATTAATCCTACGAGTTACATTACTTCGAGTTCGAAATCACTCACTCGACTACTAAGCTTACGGGCTACATTTCTTCGAGTTCGAAATCACTCACTCGACTATTAATCCTACGGGCTACATTACTTCGAGTTCAAAATTGCTCACTCAACTACAAAGCCTACAGGCTATATTACTTTGAGGTCGAAATCACTCACTCGACTGTTAAGCCTACTGGCTACATTACTTCGAGTTCGAAATCACTTACTCGACTATTAAGCCTACGGGATACATTACTTCGGGTTCGAAATCACTCATTCGACTAGTAAGACTACGGACTACATTACTTCGAGTTCAAAATCACTCACTCGACTACTAAGCCTACGGACTACTCTTATCTTGAGTTCGAGAAATCACTCACTCAATCATTAAGCCTACAGACTACATCACTTCGAGTTCGAATTCACTCACTCGACTATTAAGCCTAATGGTTACATATCTTTGAGTTCGAAAATGCTTACTCTGATATAAAGGCTACAAAGTCCGAATTCGATCAAATTGCCTAAAGCCTTATGAAAACATTCATAAGGCATGAATAAAATGAAATCTTCATAAGATAGAAAATAAAATAGAGGTAAGATGAGAAAAGAAAAGTTATTCGTATATATTTACAAGACTGTTTACATGATTGTTTGCAACATCCGAAATAGAAACTAAGGGACTAAGTTTGTTGATTATCCCCGGGGGCGGTTTTTTCTCCATCGGGCTCCTCCCCGCTCTCGGACCCGCTCTTGCTCCCATCATCGTCGTCACCGGAAGCCAAGGCTTCAGCATCGGCTTTGAGCTCTTTAGCAATTTTTATCTCTTCCGTGAGGTTGAAACCTCGAGTATGGATCTCCTCGAGGGTCTCCCTGCAAGATCGGCACATGGCAAGCTCATCAACCCAATGTGCTCGAGTGTTGGCGGTCTCGGCTACCTCTCTTGCTTGTACCTAAGCAGCTTCAGCATCGTCCCGATAAACGGTCACTAATGCATCCGCATCGGCCTTTGCCTTTTCGGCGTCAGATTCGGCCTTAACAAGTATATAGGCCAACCGAGCCTCGAGCTCCTCTATTCTTCTTACTTGAACCAAGCTTTTCTCCTTCATACTTTGAAGCTGGTTTTCGGCCGATGACAATTGGGCTCGAGCAGACTTTTTCTCTGCAACAAAGTGGTCCATACTTTCTTTCCACTTCAATGACTCCGCTTTTATCACATCGGCCTCCTCACGGAGTTTCCCAATCATCTTAATTTTCTGCTGCAGCTGTGAGACCGAAAGATTAGCCATTGTTCCAGTATCGAACCCATAGGCTTTTAAAAGTATCATTACCTTCTCAAATAGATCCGTCTGATCTTGGTGAGCCTTGGCTAAATCAACTCGGAGGTCTTTGATTTCATCTTCCCTTTTCCCTAAGAGGAGTTTAAGGGAGTTCCTCTTCTCCGTAACCCGTTGAAGATCGGTCTCGAACCGATGCAGCTCAGCTTGAGAACGAGAACATGCTTCCCGATGAACCACCACGGCCTGGGAAGAAAGAAGAAAATGAGTTAGGAAAGAATAGCAAAACATAAACATTAATATCAACAAAGAGAGTTAAGAACTTACCCGATTCAGAGCTAGCTGCACTTCACAGAGAAAGCCCAACACATCACTAGGACCAGCAGCGTCCTCGACCCCCGTAAACAGATCACGGAAAGGATCCTCCCCTTCGTGAAACCGACTCATCTCGAGGGCCCCCAAAGCTTGGGCTTCCCGAATAGCCCCTTCGGAAAAGGCAGGGAGAGTGGGCGAATCTACGATTACTATTGCCTCAGGTGACTCGCTTGGGGCGTTTTCCTCAGTTCGGGGAGCTTCAGGACCGGCCCCTTCCGGTGTACCCACCATTTGTTGACTTCGGTAGGAAGCATCCTCGATCTCTAATGACTCGGGGACTTTAAAATCGGAGATAAGAACACACACATCCGGCACACACTCCTCAGGCTGTTGATCCACCAGTGTTTTGTCGGTGGCAGAATGGGAAGAAGAAGCTTTTTCTTTTCGGGGTACGGTTTTTGACGTCTTCACCATTTTGGATTTAAAAAAGGTGACAAAGATTTGGTGGTTTAGAAGAAGAATTTTGTAGAAAAGAATCACAGATTTGCGAATGAACTTAGAAGAGACGAAAAGGAACTTAAAAATTTGGAAGATTGAAGACGTAAAAGTGATAAATGGTAGAAGGAAGGCTATTTATAGATTGAAGCAATGACGGTTCAATATCAGCGGTGGCCGACCACCGTCTAACACGCATTAAATGCCTTGGTAAGCTAAACCGATGGGACAGCTATCACGTACGTCATGGTCGGGCTCGACGCAAACGTCAGTGCATGTCCGATCGAGCCATTAGAAACATATTGTTTCTCACCACATCCTTTCCGAGAAACGAGGGGACTATCTGTATATGGTCGAAATTGATTTCGGCATTTATACAATTGATCGAGATGGGTTCCGAAGATGGTACGAACGAGCTTCAGATTTCAGGTATTGGTCAAACACCGAGTTCGAAGTCATTATCGAGCTCGGATCCGAATCGAACTATGATGAGATATTGTGGAATCAAGCTTAAGGGGCAGAGGCCAACCGATACCGAGCCCGAATCATCACCTGATCCCGAGTCGACATTGAGCTCAAGTCCGCATCGAGCTCTAAAAATAATACCAACCAGCACCGAGGACGATCGAGCTCGAGCTCACAGACAAGAGCCGTTGCAAACTCACTAAGGGAGAGAATTTCGGCGGGAATTGGGGTAAAGCTGATTTATCATGGGCTCCCCACTATGTATTTTTACAACAACAACCCAGTAGAATCCCATTAATGGGGTCTAGGGAGGGTAGTATGTACGCAGACCTTACCCCTACCCCGAAGAAGTAGAGAGGCTGTTTCCGAAAGACCCTCGGCTCCAAAAAAATAAAAAAAAATAAAAATAATAATAATAATAAATATTAGTATCACAACAACACTCCTAAGCTAAATAGCAATACCATGAAATTATATCTAAAGTAGGATCCTCCACTATAAAGATGATGGCTACATTTCTGTAAATGACAGTTTTGTGCTTACATTGTAATTAAAACACTATACACTCCTATATTGAAGAGTTATTCTTTTAAGCTTCTTACATTGATTCATCTTGCTTAGTCCTAAAAATCATCTTCTTTCCAACCTTGTTTATTTTGAATTCTTTGCAATTCGTATTTGATATTTCTATTTATCCTTACGATTTGTATTAAGCTATACCACATATCCTTAGAACTACGTACAAATTCAACTCTATCCGTTTTTCGGATAAATAAAGTTTTTACTTAAATACTTGTGTATTTTATGTCATTTTAAAAGTTTAATAAAACTGAATATCACTTCTTACTAAACAAAACAAAAAGATAAATTCCACCGAACCAAGGAGTAATTTTCTTATCGTGAGGAGTTACTTTAAATGAAAATTCGCAACTTTATCAAAATCTCAATGCTTCAAAATTTGCTTATACAGAAAAAAAGAAAAAACAAATTAGAGAGAGAAGAAAAGTTGTCCACGTCCTCAGACAACCCAGTCCACCTAATACTAGCCACGTTACAATATTACATGCAAACTCTCGTCTTCTTTAACCTAACCATACTACGCGGTCACCTCGTAACCACCCCCCAATCCGCCCTCCCCCCTCTTTTTTTTTTTTT
>AWOL01S0015733.1:48563-73742 GCA_000715115.1 Nicotiana otophora | reverse complement strand
CCGCCCTCCCCCCTCTTTTTTTTTTTTGGCCTTCTTTTCTTAACTTCTTTCTTTATCAATATCTAATCTCAAAATTTCAACTGGTCCCCAAAATTTCCTCTTCAAAAAAATAAAAAAAGAAGTTCACTAGTTTCCAGTTGAATTATCCCCACTAACCTCACTCCCTCTTCCCTATATATAAATCTTCCACATTTTACACTCTCATGTAATTTCACTCTCTCTTTTGTTCACTCCTTTTCTTCTTCCTCTTCCCCCAAAAAACACACTTTCTCACTAGTCCTTTTTAACTCTCTGATTTGCAGCATAAATAGAAACATTTCAGAGATAAGTCAGCACCACACAGCAGAAAAACATATATCCCTTTTTAGTCAGTAGTACTACACACAGTTCAGTTAAATAACGGTTTTTCTTCTTCCCCATCTTGCCCTTTTTCTTCTCCACATTCACTCACCATTACTATATTTTCTTGATTTTTCTCAAGTTTTGCAAAAATGATCACTTGGCACGATCTATATGTTGTGTTAACAGCAGTTGTTCCTTTGTATGTTGCTATGATCTTGGCATATGGTTCTGTCCGATGGTGGAAAATCTTTTCCCCTGATCAATGTTCTGGCATAAACAGATTTGTGGCTATTTTTGCAGTCCCTTTACTTTCTTTTCACTTTATAGCCATGAACAACCCTTATGAAATGAACTTCCGTTTCATTGCTGCTGATTCTTTACAAAAGGTTATTATGTTAGTGGTGCTTTCATTGTGGGCTAATTTGACCAAAAATGGTAGCCTAGAATGGAGTATTACAATATTTTCACTTTCAACACTTCCAAATACTCTTGTTATGGGAATTCCTTTGTTAATTGCTATGTATGGTGAGTACTCTGGTAGTTTAATGGTACAAGTTGTGGTGTTACAGTGTATTATTTGGTACACCCTTTTGCTTTTCTTGTTCGAATATCGTGGGGCTAAGATGCTTATTATGGAACAATTTCCTGAAACTGCTGCTTCCATTGTTTCATTTAAAGTGGAATCTGATGTTGTTTCTTTAGATGGTCATGATTTTCTTGAAACTGACGCTGAAATTGGCCAAGATGGTAAACTTCATGTTACTGTAAGAAAATCAAATGCGTCTAGGAGATCATTTGCTATGGACCATAGACCATCAAATCTAACTGGAGCAGAAATTTATAGCTTAAGTTCTTCAAGAAATCCAACTCCTAGAGGATCTAATTTTAATCATAATGATTTTTACTCTATGATGGGTTTTCCTGGAGGAAGATTATCCAATTTTGGTCCTGCGGATAATATGTATTCTGTTCAATCGTCTCGGGGTCCAACCCCGAGACCGTCTAATTTTGAAGAAAATTGTGCTCCGGGAGGTTTGATTCAAAACTCCCCGAAGTTTGGATTTTTCCCGGCGCAGACTGCTGCCCCAGGATATTATCCTGCACCGAATCCCGAAATTGCTTCGACAGTACCTAAGAATACAAAACCTCAGCAACAACAAAATGTTCAAGTACAAAAGCAAGAAGTACAACAACAGTTAAATGCTAAAGGAAATAATCATGATGCTAAGGAACTTCACATGTTTGTTTGGAGCTCGAGTAATTCGCCGGTGTCGGAAGCCGGCGGCCTCCATGTGTTCGGCGGCAATGATTTCAGTGCTAACGAACAATCTGGTCGGTCCGATGGTGCTAAAGAAATTAGGATGTTGGTTTCTGATCATCCTCAAAATGGGGATAATACTAAAGGTACAATTTTTATTGTTTAATTAGCTCAAACAGATATATTAAAATAATTAAAGATTTTATTTTTAAACATTTGTTAATATTCTTTTATTATTTTATATTTGAAGCCATTCCGCAAAGTGGGGACTTTGTTAGGGAAGATTTTAGCTTTGGAGGTGCCAATGGTGGTGGAAAAGATGGAGATGAAGAAAAAGGAGAAAAAGAGGGACCCACTGGACTGACTAAACTGGGGTCCAGTTCCACATCGGAGCTACACCCGAAAACTGCCGGAGTTCAAGATTCCGGTGCCGGAAAACAGATGCCTCCGGCGAGTGTTATGACTCGGTTAATCTTAATCATGGTTTGGCGTAAGCTTATCCGTAACCCGAACACGTATTCGAGCCTCATTGGTCTGATTTGGTCACTAATCTCATTTAGGTAAGCTAATCATAAATTAAAAAAATTAATTACTGTTTCATCTTTTTCAAACATTTTCAGTTGAATGGTTTTTTTTTTTAAAAAGTGTCCATCAATTAATTAGGTTGGTTTGTTTGTTTTTGCAGGTGGCATGTGCATATGCCCAAAATCATAGAGAAATCAATCTCTATTCTTTCAGACGCTGGTCTTGGAATGGCTATGTTTAGCTTAGGTAAGTAATAATCAGATGTCGGCATTAATTCTTGACACTCACATTGTCAAACTTTTAATGCATTCATATTTTCATCTATTTTTGTATCTTTGTTTTTAATGCTTGTCATACCTTTCTCTATCATATGCTAAACATTTCTAGTACGTTAAGTTTTACAAATTTGACCATCCAATCATAGTAGTAATAGGGTAGTTATATTGTCAAAAATCATAGTCTTGTGGGGTCGATAAGCTAATGTCCTTACTTGACTAGTGCTAGTAGTATTGTCAAAAGTAGTTGAAATTTATTGGGAGAATTTTGAAGAATTGTCTGAACCAGAGGCGAATACTCATGAATTTAGAGTTAATTGATTCAGAACAGACGTTAGTTGATTGTACATGGATGCCGTTGCATATGTTGAACTGCTCTGAATCTGCCTCTGATCTCGTTCAGGGGAGGACCTAACCTATTACGTTCAATTAAACCCATAACTTCTAAAATATAATGAGTTTAATACCAAAAACTTTAAAAGCTAAACTCATAAAGTTTAAATCCTGAATCCGCCTCTGATCTGGTTATGTTATGGATTGATGAATAGGTCTGTTTATGGCTTTGCAACCAAAGATCATTGCATGTGGGAACACAGTGGCTACATTTGCAATGGCAGTGAGGTTTTTGACTGGCCCAGCAGTTATGGCTGCTGCTTCCATTGCCGTTGGTCTTCGTGGTACCCTCCTCCATGTAGCCATTGTACAGGTAAATTATGCATTAATTTCTTCATTTAAAAAAAATAAAAATTGGTGGCCATGAAATGACAAAATTCTTATCTTTCGTATTTAATGTTCATTAATATTGTTGGTTCATAAATAGTTCAGCATGTCATTATGAATGTAATAAAAAATGTATATTCAAAACTCTTGATTTATTGAATTTGTTGATTTATTTATTAACATATTCTTGTAATTTTATATGTATAGGCTGCATTGCCACAAGGGATTGTCCCATTTGTGTTTGCTAAGGAGTACAATGTTCATCCAGCTATTCTTAGCACTGCGTAAGTAAAAAGTTCTTTGCGCAAGCAATAGTATATAGCAGTATAACTTTAATCCTTTATTTTTCTTTTTTATGATCTTTACTTATGTGACAATTTCTCTTTTTCTTTTTGCATTTCAGGGTTATTTTCGGGATGTTGATAGCATTGCCAATCACATTAGTGTACTACATCATTCTTGGATTATAAGATCGAGTCAAGTGAAAGAAAGAAAAAGATAGCTAGGGGGAAAATGAAGAAAATGAAATATTTCACTGGTTGCTGAGTTTGCATTAATATTACCCATGAAAACTCCCAGATATTTGGAGCATAGGACAAGATATTTGACTTAAATTAGTTTGAGGTCCTGATATTTGAAGAAAACACACTCAAATGTGCAAACTTAGAGAAGAGCAAATTGGGAATCGTCTAGTGGAAAAGAGAAGACAAGGAGGAGCAAAACAAGGAAGCAAAATGAATGATTATAGTTTATTTTCTTCCCCATAATTATTACGCGTGTAAAGTGTCAATTAGTAGAAATTCGGATTTCTTCTGACTTTTCAAGGTGGAGTGAATGGTAGAATTGTAGTTTCTAGTTCAGATTGTTTTTCTTTTTTTTTAATTGACCACTCGCGTGTATTTAGTTATTGTAATAGTTTGGTTTGTTGTTTACTTCTTTTGTAATTACTTTAGATTTTTTAAAGGACTATATGGTCAAAAATGTTGCATGTCTTCTTCTCATTGTTAATGTGAAAATGATGTATTTCATAAAAAGCGAGACATTTCACATTCAAAGTTGAGTTTTCACCTCAAAAGAAAAAAGCAATAGCTAGATGCTAAAAGAGTTATAAAAGGAAAATGAAACAGTGGGTTGGATCTCTGAAAGTAAATTGTATTTTTTTCCGGCTAAGGCTACTATGGATCTTTGCAAATTGGAACTTTTTTCTTTGGCAACAAAGCACTTTAGCTGTGGGGGCTTTCATTGAGAGCAACGTGAGGTGAAATTACACTCTAAATAACCAACGACAGCTTTGGCGGAGTAATAAGTTCTATGCTCTTCTTAATAAGAGGTTTTGGGTTCGGGCACTTAAGTATGATCACTTTTGTGTTGTTAAGGAATCGTTTACCTGTAATGTGGCCTTTTTGCTGACATAAATTCCAGGCTAGCCAACAGCGAGAAATGCCTTCTCTTTTTTGTTGATTTAGGTGACGCAGTCTTATCCGATGAATGGCAGTGAGAAGGCGGAAAATGTCGTAAAGGTCTAAGCTAAGGGAGGTTGGCATTAAGTGGGCTTTTCTCACCCCGCATGGGGTGGTTTCCGACGCATATGCAACAAACTCTTATTTGGATCTTCCTAATCTAGAGGGTTCTCACGAGCAAGTTCAATTACAAACAAAAGAGAAGGTCGATCCCGTCGATCCCGCCCCACGAGATAGTGAAGGTGGAAGTCCAAAGCTTAATAAGGTGGAAGGCGAAGCGGAGACAAGATCAAGGGACCTCTAATGTGGCCTTTTTGCTGATATAAATTTAATTAGTCAAAGCTTCAATACAAATATTAAATAGAGTATAAAAAGATCACGGTAGACAAGAGAAGAAAAGCAGAAAGCTGCGTGAGTCAAAAGCTGTTTACTTTTGGCTTTTGATCTCTCTATTGTCTAGATGATGATATTGATGTGCCCATGATCCTACCCTACTCCTAACACTGTAGCATGGGCTGTAATACAATGAACATATCACCTCAAAAGTTGTCCTACTTTTTTCATTTTCATCACGTTGAAAAAGTAATATCCAGCATATTCCTAGTTCATGAGGTTAGGTGTATTGACAATGTAAAATCTTTTCTACACTACTAAAATAATAGTATTAGTATGAGTCTTTATAACTTATGTCATTAGCCTAATCTGCTGCTCACTTCGTACAGTTCTGTTAATAGTATTAGTTTGCAATGGCTTTGGATTCAAGAAGATGGGGGATAGAGTATAGTTAAATATGACTGGTATCCAGTACTTTATACTCATTTGTTAGATTAATCTGAATTCATATTATAAAAGGCATATTAAGAAAGAATGTTCTCTGCCAGAATTTTCTTCATTCTCATAACTCGATTCTAAGGCCTCTAATTAAAGTTGGAGGAATCACATTTATTGTTTACTTATAAAACGGTACAGTTGAATTTGTTACATGGTATATAGACAGACGAACCGATTTGATCCAAAAATGATAAAATAGATAAGATTAAAAATAAGACTTAGCGATTAGAATTGAAGATGATGACAAGCTTGGTTCCGAGAACAGCGTCTCCGAGGACAAAAATGAGGACAATATAAGAGAACAAATAAAATTATTTAATTAAGAGCGAAAAAACGAAATATAGCATATGTTTTTCCAAGAATTCCGTGTCTTACAATGGTTGCTGAGCCTGCTATTTATAGCTATACCTAGAGAAACAAGATCATATGATCAAGCCATACTTAAATGATAATAAAGGAGTCATTGATGAATATGTAACGGTAGGTCATGAATGCAAATATTACCCTGCAACGGCTGCCCATTTAATGTTAGAGAATGTTCTTCATATAATGCTATCCGATGACAAATATTCAACCTGCTCCCGTTGACCATCCTCCATTCGTGGTTTATCCGATGTCAATTACAGCTGTTGATTCCGGTGCTGGTTATTACTTGATTCGCCTTTTACCTGTCTTCGGTTCCACGCGTCATGCTATCATTCGACCATTTATTATAAGCCAACTTTACCATATACATTTATCCACCATACACCTTGATAATCAATAAATAAAATTATTTAACAATTAAACTTAAAATATTGTTTTAAGGACACGTGATTTCACCTAATACAAATTAATAAATGTGAAGATTAATAACAGAAATGAAACTATAAAGTAAAACGAACCAGTGTTGAAATGGAATTCAACCTTCGAGCTAGGATACCCTCGAACTGATTGATGCCAAAACAGTTAAAAATAAAGCAAGCTGATGAACAAGAGAGAATAAGCTAAAGAGATAGCGTTATATTGATTTTTTTTTATGTGAGAACAATGTATCTAACAAATGGTTAGTATTTCCCTTTATATAGTAGAGGAGTTCTACTTATGGCTTAATTCTAATTACAGAAGAAAATCTCATGATTAGCTAATTAACCGTTCCTAATTTGATCCGTTCCGAAATTTTCGCCATGATCTTCGACCAGGCACGAATATTTCGCCTTTCCATTATTATGTTATCTTCGAGCTTGCTCGATGCTTGTCTCATTCGGTCTCGATTGTTGCTGGCCTTGATCTCGACAGGTATCTCAAATCCCGAACTTGGTATTGTCCTCGTGATTTATTCTGTTCCGTTACGAGGCCATCCTTCGATGCAACCTCCCGTTCTCGGTCAAGTAGTAATATTGGGTGGGCCCGATTTCAACCGTATACAAATAGTCCCCTCACTTTTTGGAGTGAAATGGCAAGAAACGAATTATGCCTTCGATTTTTCACCTCGACTTTTCATGATGTCATCCTCGTGACGTAAGCGACGGAAGTGACCGAAACGTCCCGTCGGTACAGTTTTCTAAATCATTAATGAGTGTCAGTTGGTGGTCGGCCACTAGTGCCTTTGAACTGTCGCCGTGAATCCATTAAATAAACCCCTTCTTCATTGATTCAAACTTTACTTTCACTTCCTTCTAATCTCCAAAGATTTTACATATCTCAAGTTCTTCCCTTTTACAAATCTTCAGGTTTTGCTGTTAATCCTTTCCCAAACGTCAAGTCCTATTATCTTCCCCTTCTTTAAACTTACACAAACATGGCAAAAACATCGAAAACAGTACCACAAAAAGAAGCTACTTCGCCTTCTCAACCGGCCGGCGGGAAAATGCCGATGGAACACCGTCTTGAGGATTGCATTCCTGGGGGTTGCGTGCTAAACTCCGATTTCAAGATCGATAAAGCCTCATCGATTCCTGGTCGGTGCGAGCCAGTGTCGAGGTATATATGCTCGATAACTGAGGGATACCTTAAGCAGGTAAAGAAAGACTGCATCTCGGATGGCAAAGAGGTGGTGATCCCGACCCCCGAAGAAGATATCACCACCTATGTGGAAGGCTTTCTAAGTGTTTACACTTACTCTTTCTCACTAGGCCCCCTCGACCCCGTCATCATTAATTTTTGCTGGAAATATCAAATAACCCTAGGCCAAATCTATCATTCCTTTTGGCGAATTGTTATTCTGCTCCGATTCTTCGTGAGAAAAATTGAGGGGCTCCCTTTCACCCTCGATCACCTTATCAGATTGTATAGCCCCCACCTCTATCGAGGTGGGTTAATAAAACTCCAACGTCGGGCTACCAAAGTGTTGTTATCGAGTATAGACGAGGTCAAAGATCGAGGCTGGATAGGCCGGTTCATTCGAGTGAGGACTTCCGACCTAATCCCAGCCGAGAAGATGCCATTTCCTAAGAAATGGAACATGAATCGTAAGTACCGTCTCACTGTTATCTTCCATGTATTATTTTTTCCTTATCTTTTCTTATTGATGTCTTTTTCCATGATGTAGCGGTCGCTTGGATGCCCCATGCGATTTCCGACCTTGAGAGCTGGGTTCGGAACCTGGCCTCGACTTCGACATATGCTGAGCACTCATGGCGCAATTTATCAAAGAGCCGATGGGAGGCCAAGAATCTTGGTAATCCCCTTTTCCATATCTTTGATGATTTTGTTAAAGCATCTCTTACTTAATTTCCTTTTATACAGACCTTGGTAAAGATGCTGTCATGAGGCCCTTATCTGGTGAGGAGGAGACTTCGATCCTGGCTCCGAAACTGGCGAAGGACAAAAAGAGAAAAAAGACCTCAACCTCCAAGGATCCAATACCTAAGAAGAAGACAACTCGTAAGCCGAAGTAGAAAATCATCCTTCTGACCGAAGACTCTGTTCGGCGTCTAAGGGAGGAAGACGAAAAAGAAGAGGTAAACGACTCCGGGCTGGTAGCCCAAGTGGGAATGAGCATTGAGGCCCCAAAGGCCATTGAATCGGTGAAGGCTGCAGAGACTCTATCTTGATATGAGGAGGTCTCGGTAAGAGACTTGGGCGAAGTCCCCGAGAATTGAAGATGCCTCCCACCATAATGAGCCAACGGTGGGTATGGCTATAAGGGATGGTCTCGAGGTCTCTCGAGATGGAGAGAACGCCCCAAGTGATAGAATTGGGGCAATAGAAATTGGAGGCTCCCCGCTGCTCCCCTCGTTTTCTGAGGAGATGATTCAAGAGGCTCGGGCCTTGAAGATCCCCTCCATCGAAGGAACCCACGGAAGGGAGGACCCCTTCTGTGACTACTTTACTGGGGTCGAATATGCTACCGGCCTAGGCGACTTGGAGGTCTCAAGGAAGGACTCGGGCGAGGCATCGAGCCTTTTCAACGAAGCATAACAAGCTCTGAATTGGGTAAGCCTTAACTCCCTTTGATGGTATTACCCTTGTGTTCATTTTTATCTTCCTGTCTAACTTCTTTTCTTCTTTCTACGTAGGCCTCAACGTTTCAACGGGAGGCTTTTTCTTGGTCTCGAGCTGAGCTGAGTCGGTACGAGGCCAACATTCAAAGGCTTACCAAGGAGAGGAATGCCCTCAACCTTCTCAGTGGGAAAAAATAAGAAAAGATCAAGGACCTCCGAGCCGAGTTAGCCACAACTCACAAAGATCAGACCGACCTAATCGAGCAGGTAATGAAAATCTTAAAAGCTCATGGGTTCGATTCAGGAACGGTGTCTAACATTTCAATCTCACAGCTACAGCAGAAGGTCGAGAGGATTGAGCAGTTCCACGAGGAGGTCGACATGATGAAGGCGGAGACCTTGGGGTAGAAAGAAGGTATGGACCGCTTTGCTGCTGAAAAAGAGGTTACTCGAGCCCAATTGTCATCGGTCAAAAGTCAGCTTCGAGGCATAATGGAGAAACGTTCGGCTCAGGCAAAGAAAATAGAGGAGCTCGAGGCTCAGTTGGCTTCCAAATTTGCAAAGGCCAAATCTGAAGCTGAAAAGGCAAAGGCCGAGGCAGATGCGATCGTGGCTGTCTGCTGGGACGATGCTAAAGCCGCTCAAGTTCAAAGGAGAGAGTCAACCGAGACCACTCAAACTCGAGCATATTGGATTGCTGAACGCGCCAAATGCCAATCTCGGAGGGAAACCCTCGATGAGATCCACGCTCGAGGTTTCGATCTTACCGAGGAGATAATAAAGGCTAGAGAACATGAAGTTGTTGCTGGTGCACTGGACTCTTCCGATAATGATGATGATGATGATGATGGCAACAAGAGCGGATCCGAGAATGGGGAGGACCTCGATGGAGAAGAAGCTTCCCCTGAGGAAAATTAGGAATCTTCGGCTTTTTTTTTTTAATTTTTTATGCAGGACCCTGATCGATCCTTGTAAATATCTTCGTATATATAAAAGATATTTTTTCTATTTCATTCATACTTTATGAAAATTGTTGCTCATAAGTTCGAGGCTTAGGCAACTTGATCGAAGCCGAACTAGTGTATTCTTAATCGAGTGATTACTTGCTCAAACTCGGAGTAGGATGACCCTTAGGTTTTAATTGAGTAAGGATGATTTCTCGAACTCAAAAATAAAATGGCCCTTTAGGCTCTTGAATTAGGCCGATACGGCCATAGTAAAAAGAATGGCTTTCTCCCCTTTTCGGCTTGAAAAGTTTATTGATTAATGATATAAAATCTGTTGTACCCTAGCATGAAATAAGGGATTTGCTCTAGAGTTCGAATGATTCCGTACTCATTAGGGTTTTCAAAGGTCGATATTATCGAAACCCTTTGTTTCGTAATGCCTTAGCACAAAATAAAGAATTTGTTCGAGAGTTCGAACGACTTTGTATCCATTAGGGCTTTTAAGGGTCGATATTATCGAGACCCTTAGTAATTCAGCCGAGTGTAGCCTTTTTAACTGGTTTATGAAAATATTCGAAGGCCTGTTTTATAACGGAAATCAGACGTCTCCGAACCGTGTTAATTTGGCCGTAGCATTTAGCTTGGTATTCGCCTTTTGGGCTTGTTCCCCTGTTATACTTCGAACTTGTTCGAAGTATCAATCCACGAGTAGGGTGGTCATGGCCTATAAAATCGAGGGTTGCCCTTTTAAGGTCTTACGATCTCGAGCTTTTAGTAATTCGATCATGTCGATTTTTTGGATGGCAGTCCCCGAGTGCGGGGTCAATTGTTCAAACTTTAGTTGTGACCGGCCCTTAAGCTAGTTTCTACAATAGATCACAAGCACGACATTGTAAAGTAAGAATTTCTCTAAGGCATGAAATATCTCGCAAGGAAAAAAACTTTTTTCAATAGATTAACATGCGTACATGTTTGCCATTAGAGCTTGAGTAATCTACATGGGCATGGTTCGTTCGACCGTTTGGCGCAGTCCCCGAGTGTGGGGTCAATTGTTCGAACTTTAGTTGTGACCGGACCTTAAGCCTGTTTCCACAATAGATTACAAGCACGACATTGTAAAGTAAGAATTTCTCTAAGGCATGAAATATATGTCGAGGAAAAATACTTTTTTCAATAGATTAACATGTGTACATGTTTGCCATTAGGGCTCGAGTAATCTACATGGGCATGGTTCTTCGACCATTTGACCCTTACAAAATTTACCTATCGAGACCCTGTCGGCACGAAGTATTTTCCTTGTAACTATCCGAGGGTGATGCCCCCAGTATTCGAGGTTGAGTGTAAAGGAGCCTCGGATATTGTTGAATTGCTCTAAGTTAGCACAAACAATGGTTGCCTCGTTAAAAACCTCGCCGGAAAAACCCATTTGGGACAAAAACCAGTCTAAGGGAAAAAGATTGCAACATGTGCTTTTAGACCTAATGACTTTGTGTTTGAAGAATTCTTTGATGTCTTTGATTAAACACCTGCAAATGGTTAGTATAAAATATAAATGAAAATAGAGAAGGTCGTACCTTAGCAGTAATATCGTTTGAGGAATGATATGTTCCAATTGTTTGGTAACTGTTCGCCGTTCATTGTGCCAAGTTTGTAGGATCCCTTTCCGATGATATCGAGGACCTGATACAGTCCCTTCCAGTTCGGGATAGGGTTTCCTTCGTTTGGGTCTCGGGTATTGAGGGTGACCTTACTCATAACCAAGTCCCCGATTTTAAAGTGTCGAAGATTGGCTCTTCGATTGTAGTACCTTTCGATCCGCTATTTCTCTGCGTCCATTCGAACGAGGGCGGCTTACCGTTTTTCATCTAGCAATTTGAGGCTTGTATTCATAGCCTCATGATTTGACTCTTTCGTTGCATATCGAAACCTTACGCTGGGTTCCTCGACTTCAATCGGGATCAGATCTTCGACGTCATATACTAAATAGAGCGGTGCTGCCCCCGTACTGGATTTTGGCGTTGTTCGATACGTCCGAAGGACTTCGGGCGATATTTCTCTCCATTTTTCCTTAGCATTGTTCAATCTTTTCTTTAGATTTTGAATGATGGTCTTGTTTGTCGATTCAGCCTGACCATTCCTACCAGGATAATATAGCGTTAACAAGATCCTTTTTATTTTGTGATCTTCGAGAAACTTTGTCATTTTGCTGCCGACGAATTGCTTTCCATTGTTGCATACGATCGCGGCAGGCATCCCGAATCGGCACATAATGTGGTCCCAGATAAAGTCTATGACTTCTTTCTCTCTAATTTTCTCGAAAGCCTGTGCTTCAACCCACTTAGAGAAATAGTCAGTCATAAACAAAATAAATTAAGCTTTACCTGGGGCGATGGCATAGGGCCGATGATATCCATTCCCTATTTCATGAATGGCCATGGGGATAAGACTGAATGGATTTGTTCTCCGGGTTGGTGAATCATCGGTGCATACCTTTGACATTTGTCGCACTTTCGAACGAACTTTTTCGTATCCTTTTCCATATCGGCCCATTAGTATCCTTCTCTGACGACTTTGTGAACCAATAATTCGGTACCAGAATGATTTCCGCAGGTGCCCTCTGGATTTCTCATAGGACGTAGTCAGTATCTCCTGGTCCCAAATATATTGCCAATGGTCCATTCAACATCCTTCTATATAGTGTTCCATCTTCGGCCAATGTGAATCGTGCGACCTTCGTACGTAGAGTCCTCGATTCCTTAGGATCCGATGGAAGCTTCCCGTTCTTTTGGTACTCGATATATTTGTTCCTCCAATCCCAGGTCAGACTTGTGGATTTGATTTTGGCATGGCCTTCTTCGATTACTGACCTTGAAAGTTGTACGACAGTCCCCGAACTAATCTCGTTGTCTTCGACTGATGACCACAAATTTGTAAGGGCATCGGCCTCGCTGTTTTGTTCTCGAGGCACATGCTGTAGGGTCCATTCTTTAAACCAATGTAGAGTCACCTGTAATTTATCCAAGTACCTCTGCATTCGATCTTCTCGAACCTCGAAGGTTCTGTTGACTTAGTTTATCACAAGCAGGGAGTCACATCTGGCCTCGATGACCTCTGCTCCCAAACCTTTAGCTAGCTCGAGACCTGCAATCATGGCCTCATACTCGGCCTCATTGTTAGTTAACTTGGAAATTTTGATAGCTTGTCTAATTGTATTGCCCTTGGGCGGCTTCAAAACGATGCCTAGCCCGGACCCCTTCACGTTCGAAGCGCCGTCCGTAAAGAGGGTCCGTACCCCCGATGATATACCCGACTTTAATAATAGTTCTTTTTCGACCTCAGGTACGAAGGTTGGCATAAAGTCGGCCATGACGTCCTCTAAGATTTGAGACTTGATGGCCGTTCGGGGTCGATACTCGATATCGTACCCACTAATCCCGATGGACCATTTGGCCAATCGGCCCGAAAGTTCGGGCTTATGTAAAATATTGTGAAAGGTATAAGTAGTCACCACACAGATCGGATGACGCTGAAAATATGGTTTTAATTTCCTAGAGGCGCTTATTAGGGCAAGCGTTAATTTTTCTAAGTGGGTACCGGGTCTCGGCCTCACCTAAAGTTCGACTAACATAGTAAATAGAAAATTGCGTACCTTGCTCTTCTCGAACTAGGACACCACTTACCACAATTTTCGAGATTGCTAAGTACAAGTAGAGTCGCTAGTGTGCTTTCGGGGTATGAAGCAGTGGCAGGTTCGAGAGGTACCGTTTTAATTCTTCCAATGCTTGTTGGCATTCCGGGGTCCATGCAAAATTGTTCTTCTTTTTGAGCAGTGAGAAGAATTTATGACTTCTATCTGAAGACCTCGAGATAAATCGGTCTAGGGCGGCTATGCGCCCTGTAAATCTTTGTGCGGACTTAACATTGTCCACGACCGTGATGTCTTCGATTTCCTTGATCTTATCGGGGTTGATTTCGATCCCCCGATTTGATACCATAAAGCCGAGGAACTTGTCCGAGCCGACCCCGAATGCACATTTCTCCGGGTTGAGCTTCATGTTATATTTTCTTAGTATATCGAAGGTCTCCTGCAAATGTGTCAAATGGTCCTCTGCTCGTAGGGACTTAATTAGCATATCGTAAATATAAACCTCTATTGATTTACCTATTTGTTCTTCGAACATTCGATTTACTAAGCGTTGATAAGTGACACCAGCATTTTTAGTCTAAACGGCATTACATTATAACAATAGGTACCATACTTAGTGATGAACTAAGTCTTTTCATGATCCTCCGAGTTCATTTGTATTTGATTGTACCCGGAGTAGGCTTCGAGAAAAGTAAGGATCTCGTGGCCGGTTGTGGCATCGATCATGCGATTGATATTCGGCAGAGGAAAAAGGTCTTTAGGGCATGCTTTGTTTAAATCTTTATAGTCTACGCACATTCTAAGTTTATTTCCCTTTTTAGGGACTACGACTACGTTTGCTAACTATTCGAGATATTTTACCTCCTGAATGGATCCTATTTTGAGAAGTTTGGTTACCTCGTCCTTAATGAATGCATGTTTTACCTCGGACTGGGGCCTTCTCTTTTTGTTTTATCGGGCAGACCTTCGGGTCCAAGCTCAGTCGATGTGTAGTGATCTCCAGTTGGATACCTGTCATATCTAGGTGGGACCAAGAAAAACAATCCATATTATCGATAAGAAATCTAATGAGTTTTTCCCTGAGCTTGGGGGTTAACCACGTACCCAGGTATACCTTTCGATCGGGTAGATGCTCGATTAGTATGACTTGCTCCAGTTCCTCGACAGTCGATTTGCTGGCGTCAGAATCTTTGGGGATTGTGAAGGATCGAGGGATCCAGTAGTCATCGTCCTCGTCCGTTACCTACTTTTCCGATTGAGTCGAGGCTGGTGGTTGTGGTTGCTATTTAGCTTCCTGTTTTCCTTTGGACTCTGATCCCTTTATTGATGAAAACGCCGATACCGGTATTACTTCATCGATCGCGAACATCTCTTTTGCAGCATGCTGTTCCCCATACACCATTTTTACTCCATCCGGCGTTGGGAACTTCAGCATTTGGTGAAGGGTTGAGGGGACCGCCCTCATGTTATGAATCCAGGGTCTTCCAGTAGTGTGTTGTATCTCATATCGCCCCCGATCACATGGAACTTTGTTTCTTGAATAGTTCCGGCTACATTTACTGGCAGGGTGATTTCACCTTTAGTTGTTTCACTCGCCATGTTTAAGCCATTGAGAATCCGAGCTGCGGGTACGATCTGATCTTGTAGGCCAAGCTGCTCCACGAACCTCGATCGAATAATATTGATCGAGCTTTCTGGATCAATTAAAACACGTTTAACCTGAATTTTATTCATAAGGATAGAGATAACCAAAGCATCATTGTGGGGTTGTGAGATCCATTCTGCTTCCTCATCTTTGAATGATAAAGTGCCTTCTGGCACATAGTCTCGAGTTCATTTTTCTCTGGTGATTGATACTTTAGTGTGTTTGAACACGGGTGCTTGTGGAATATCGACCCTACCAACGATCATGTGAGTCACGTGTTGTGGTTCTTCCTGCTCGTTTTTCTTATTCGCATCCCTGTCTTTAAAATGGTTTTTAGCTCGGTCGCTCAAGAATTCTCGAAGGTGACCCTCGCTGAATAGATGAGCCACATCCTCCCTTAGTTGTATGTAGTCTTTGGTTATATGACCATGTGTACCATGGTATTTGCATATTTGATTGGGGTTTCTTTGGGATGGATCAGTTTGTAGGGGTCTGGGACATCTAGTATCTTTGATTCTTCCAATGGCTGACACAATACATGATGCGTCGATGCTGAAATTGTATTCTGATAATCGTGGTGCTTCTGTGGGATCGACATGTTTATCGAAGCCACTTTTGCTTATGAGCCCTCGAGAGCTTTATCCTCGATCGTTCCTTCGATCATTTTGGATGGGATTACGTCCTGGGCCGTTGTTTCTATGATCTGTGTTGTATGGCTAATACCGATCTCTGTTCGACCGGGGTTCTCTGTCGATATCCCTTTGAGTTCTACCGACGGGCCTGTTTGGATAAACGGAACCGAAAGGGGTCACCAATTGATCATCCTCGACCCTGATCTTTGACTGGTACCGATTAAGTATATCGGCCCAGGTTACCGCTGGATATTCAATTAAATTCTGTTTCACTTGTCGTGATGCCACCGAACTGCGTTCGTTCAAAACCCTGATTAAAGGCTTGAACAGCCCAATCGTCTGTGACCGGTGGTAGTTCCATACGTTCCATCTGGAACTGAGATACGAATTCTCTCAATATTTCGTTATCTTTTTGTTTTACCTTGAAGAGGTCCGACTTCCTAGTTGCAACCTTTATTGCTCCGGCATGTGCCTTTACGAAGGAGTCTGCAAGCATGAAAAAGGAATCGATGAAATTAGGCGGCAAATTGTGGTACCATATCATTGCTCCTTTCGACAAGGTTTCTCCAAATTTCTTCAGTAAAACAGATTTCAATCTCATCGTCTTCCAAGTCATTCCCTTTTATTGCGCATGTATAAGAAGTGATATGCTCATTAGGGTCGGTGGTCCCATTGTACTTAGGAATTTCTGGCATTCGAAATTTCTTTAGAATGGGTTTCGGTGCCGCACTTGGAGGGAGAGGCTTATGTACGAACTTTTTGGAATCTATACCCTTTATAATCGGTGGCGCACCCCGGTATTTGGTCAACCCGGGAGTTGTATGCCTCTACTTTTTTGTCATTTTTCCCGATTTGCTTTTCTCCCAATTCAATCCATTTAGTGAGCTCCTCGAGCATTTTCATAACGGCTGGGTCAGTCCTTGATTCGTTGGCGTTCGGCCTTTCCGGCACAGGCTCGGTCCTGTGGACGACTTCTGGTTCGATCCTATTCGGTGTTCGGTGCTGATTTTGTAGTTGTGTAGCAGCTTGTTGAGCCTGTAACATTTCGAATATCAATTGGAGGCTAACTCCACCATCTTCTCCGCCCTACGTACCTCGACCACTTGATCGAACTTCCCTCCGTACACTACCTTCGGGATCAACGCCCAAATTTACATTTAGGACGACATGTGAACTGACATCGACAAGATTTGCAATTGGTGCTCCCTCGAGGTCAGCCTGAGGCACCTCGATTCCTGGGGCGGCTATATTGTCATTTTTCCCGTGAAATCCGAGGCCGTTGTCACCATATGTAGGTGTTACTTGTGAGTTTGACATATTTATCCTGAAAATAAAGATTCTTACGAGAACAAGTGTAAAGCTATGAGTGTTATCGGAATCAGTATTAAGCAATCACTATTATCTTTAGCCCCACGGTGGGCGCCAAACTGTTTACCCTTAAAATTGGATAACAATTAAACTTAAAATATGGTTTTAAGGACAAATAATTTCACCTAATACCAATTAATAAATGTGAAGATTAATAACACAAATGAAACTATAAAGTAAAGCGAACCAGTATTGAAACGGAATTCAACTCTCGAGCTAGGGTGCCCTCGAACTGATTGATGCCAAAACAGTTAAAAATAAAGCAAGCTGATGAAGAAGAGAGTATAAGCTAAAGAGAGAGCATTATATTGCCTTTTTATGTGAGAACAATGTGTCAAACAAATAGTTAGTATTCCCCTTTATATAGTAGAGGAGTTCTACTTATGGCTTAACTCTAACTACAGAAGGAAATTCCATAATTAGCTAATTAACCGTTCCTAATTTGATCAGTTCCGAAATTTTCGCCATGATCTTCGACCAGTCACGGATATTTTGCCTTTCCGTTATTATGTTATCTTCGAGCTTGCTCGATGCTTGTCTCATTCCGTCTCGATTGCTGCTGGCCTTGATCTCGACAGGTACCTCGAATCCCGAACTTGGTACCTTGTCCCCGTGATTTATTCTGTTCCGTTACGAGGCCATCCTTCGATGCAACCTCCCGGTCTCGATCAAGTAGTAAGATCGGGTGAGCCCAATTTTAACCGTATACAAAAATAATAATAATAAAGAAAACAAAATAAAGTTAACCCTCCCATTTCACCTAGGACATCGCTCTATCCCAAAGATAAAAAATACCAAGTTTTTATAAAAGTAATCCTTCTAAAAGTTCTCAAAGAAGATTGTTTCCAACAAAGAAATGTCACGTAGCACAACATTCTCCTCAATCAAAATAACGTTGATTTTACGTTGTCATATAGGAAGGGGGCACATGCACTGCATTTGCATTTTTCCCGAGCACTTCGATTTACCCGTAACCTTTTACTTTAATTTATTTTACCGTCTAGTTAAGAGCCAGTCTCCCTCGAAATACGGAGTTAAAAACTGTAAAAAGTGAGTGAACTTTGGAAAAATTAATTAAGTGCCCATTAAATCGCGTGAAACCAACATGCCTTGAAAAGGATTGAACAAAACGTCTCGCCAATATCACGCGCGTCGAGCAGCGTGTCTCGCACGTTCCTCCATGAACCGCACGCTCATGCAGTTGACCGGTTCAGTTTTCTATACCCTAACCAGAACAACAACAACAACAACCCAGGATAATCCCACTGGTGGAGTCTGGGGAGGGTAGTGTGTACGCAGACCTTACCCCTACCCTAGGTTAGAGAGGCTGTTTCCAAATGACCCTCGGCATCCTTCCCTCCAAGAACTCCCCACCTTGCTCTTGGAGTGACTCGAACTCACAACCTCTTGATTGGAAGTGGAGGTTACTATACCCTAATAAGAAGCTTCCTCTAATTCTCCTAACTCTATTTAAGGGAAATCAAACAAAGTAGAAATTTGTTAATATTGGATATCAAAATCAAAATCAAATTAACTATATCATTTGGTCGATTCAATTTTGTTAATTTTTCAATTTTTTGTTACATAATATTATTTCAATCTTATTTTATATGATTATAGATTTTAAAGTAAAATGACTAAAAAATCAAGAATAAAATTGTATTGAGACGACAAAGAATACCTTTTGTTCTTTTTCTACATTTTACTTTGTTGATGTTATCAAGATGAGATCAGAATTGGATTTTCTTGGCATCAAAAGTAAAGATATTGTGGTCTCGATAAGGAATACCCACATTTTCTTAAGTTCTTTTTCCAAGTTAGTAATTTATTGGTGAAACCAAAAGCTCATTGCCCAAATGCAGAAGCACTGTCTTCGATTTTCTAGGGATGGAGCTTTTGTCCTTTTTTTCTATAATTTTCTTTCTTTTAAATAAGCCAATAGCTGTTTTTACTAAACGTAAAAACAAGAAAAAAGTATGAGACATAACAAACAATCTAACTTCAATAAGCGGAAGGAAATCAATCATTCTTTTCACATATTACATAGTATAAAATAGTAAATAATTTAGGATTAACCTTGAGTTTAAGGACTATTTATGTTTAGATATAAGGTGACAACATAATATTCAAAGAAGCAAATTAAATTAATGTAATCATTTCTTTTTACAATCTCAATTGGTTTAATCACACACCATCAGATCAATTTGAGAAATGGCCAAATGGGACCCTATCTCACCTCCGATTTTCTAAAGCTCGTCAAAGCTACTTTATATTTAAGATCAACAGAGATTATAGTGGAGTGTTAAACACTCTTTCATTCTTAATCAAAAGTTTCAGTTCGAGAATCCTCGAAAGTTAATTTTTAGGGAACGCTTTAGTTCCTATAATGTATGATTTCTCGATACAAGTTTCAGTTTAATTGGACCACAATATGAATAACGAACACAAGATGGTTTAACTAAGAATTCCGGCACCTCAATTTGGCTTTATATACGCATTTCTTGTCAACGAAAAGAAGAATTTCAAATATATTTTAACAGCGAATAGTAGCTAATAAAACAATCTAAAGGGATATTCTTCTAAGACAGGGTCAATATCTTAAGTAATCTATCTATATCTATATAACTATTTAAAAAATACGAAAACCCTTAGCGAAATGTCGTTCGCATGTTTTACCCTTTATAAGTAGATCTCACATTGAACAAAATAGTCCTTTAGTTATTTTTCTAATATTTAGGACAATAGTTATTTAATTATTTTCTTAATATTTAGGATTTCTGAATCAACAAAATTTTCTATATTAGAGTTTTCTTTATTTGAACTATGTAATATATCATATTTGTAAAAGAAAAATAGTGACACATCATAATACAGTTTTTAGGTTTAAAAGCTTAAGGAAAAACATTGCATATTCACATTAATAAGACTTCTAAGCCACATAGGCTAAAAGAAAACGAATATTACAAAGAGGAAAACAGAAAATAAAAAATAAAAATAAAAGACCGGAACATTACAAATATACAATTGGAAAAATTTGAAACACTTTGCACTTCTTTTAGATTTAAGAGTCCCCTTTTTAAACTAAAAACGTGATTAATTAAACCGTTTATTTTGTTAATATAATATTTGCAGGTTAATTATTTACTAATATAATTTTAAGGGAATAATTCATAATTATATAATACAATTTAGCATTATATGCTTCCAGTAAGCTATTAATAAATTAAAAAATTATTCAATACTCTAATCCTTACTAAAAGAACATTAATGGATATAAATATGTATAATTTGTTATTCACTAAACACTAACTATTAAGTAATAAGTTTCATCACTTACAAATGTGAAAAAATTATTTTCAAATGAAATAAAGTAAAAAACCAAGATTTTAAGAAAAAATTATAAAGAATTCAATAATGAAGACCTAACAAACATTATAACATGAAGAAAATTTGGATGAGAGGTTCTATCAAATTTACTTTCATAACGTCATATTACTGTTTTTAATTTCTGAAATACAATTAATTAAGAGAGTTTTTGACGAGTCAAAAGATTGATAATGAATTTTTTATGATCTACAAAGCTAATTACACAAAGTAGCACACGTATTATGAGACGAGCCTGTGTGTAAGGCATCAGGCACATACCAAGCATATGTCGAGCGCTTGAGCATAAGTTTCGCAAGATAGGAGCTTACACGTAAGTCCAAGAGCATTTCACGAGTATCTTGCCTCGTACCGATCTATATTTTGCCTAACCTTATTTGGTGAATGAAAACAAAAGTGATTTGTAATAGTTAAATACAAAGATTCAAAATTGAAACATTCATCAACTTTTTATCTTTTGAATCCTTCTTATTTTAAAATATGTTGGAAGTTTAGATATTTAGGATTTAAAACACAATCGAAATTTTACGTTCTTATTTAAATAATGTAACATGACCAAATTCTTTTTCTCTCATAACATGACTATAATTCATGAGAGAGAAAATTAAAGATGACAGTCCGATAACTTTGATACGTAGTTGGCAGGAATACAATCACAATAAGTCATATTACTTCATTTATCTAGCTAGCTAAATATGAAAAATGTTCATAATTTTAGGAACTTATATATTTTTTATTTTTTAATACAAATATATTATTTAATAATATTTATACGATTTCTTAAAAAGTTGTATACTCACTAACATGGGTACCATAAGACTAGCATTATATATACCTAGCTAGCTGCGCTGAAAAATGAAAGAAAAAAGTTGGAAATATAATACTACTACGTGCTCCGTATTTGTTATCACCATTGACCAAAATGGACCCAAATTGAAAATTGTATACACATTTGTAAGGCTTTCCTTTTCCTGTCCAGGCCATGAGAACAGAGATTTGTAGCTTTTAGCCATGGTTGAGTTTGAAGATAAAATCTTTGCTATTGATTTAATTTTAATTTTAAGCTTATGTTACCACATTACAAAAGAAAAAAAAAAGGCTAGTTCCTAAGTTTTACCGACAATATATTATCAAATATTTTCTCTGTGATCAAACATTGTTATACCAGATAGTGTAGGCATATAACATTTTTTGGAAAATTTCCAGGGAAACCTGCAGTGGTAACCTGTTCATTGTGCAATAGCTTGCAAACTACACATGAAATATATACCGCACCAGGCAAGTCCGATATAATGAGTTCTGACTGAGGAGACTACTAGTGAGGAGAATCGATCTCAGGTCTCCCATGTGGGAAACCACTCACACAACCAACTCATCCAACCGTGCCGGCAAATCCATTTTCAAAGTACAAATATTTTGCTAGAAAATATATTCCATTTTATTTTCTAGATATTGTTTAAAATTATTTCTCTAGTGAAGTTGATTAATTTAGCTACATGCATGAAAAACAGCCTGAATTAATTTTAGTCTGCTTTGTTTGTCAACAATGAGGGAACTGAATCATATATACGAATCTAAGCTTACAAGA
Organism: Nicotiana otophora; assembly: GCA_000715115.1. Taxonomy (NCBI): domain Eukaryota; kingdom Viridiplantae; phylum Streptophyta; class Magnoliopsida; order Solanales; family Solanaceae; genus Nicotiana; species Nicotiana otophora. Next base: position 51,696 of record AWOL01S0015733.1, on the reverse strand, counting down.
CCACGGCTATTATAGCCAGCAAGAAAGCCAGAATTCGAACACCTCCACTCGTTGTTTCCCCTTTTTCCACTATTGTTTGTTATTGTTTGTCTCCATTTTTGATTTTTTCCTCTAGATTCTACATATTTTTCTTTAAAAGATAAATATTAGTACTGTTTGATAATTAAGGAAATTGCTGTATTTTGCTAGTTTTAGACTGACGTTGTAGCAGTTTTCTTAACATTGGAGACACCCGTGGCCCTCTCTTGATGTCTCTCCATAATCCCTTGTTTTCGTACAGTACCGTCTGTTACTGGACAAAATAATTATGTTCTTAGCCAGCTACTATATCATGTTCTTCTGCTCTTTTTGCTGTCTGATTTTGTTCTTTTTTCTTCTTGTTTTTACTTCTTTTTCGGATAGATGAACGAAATTGCAATCTTGTGTATTTCATGGAATGATAATCTAGAAGATTAATATGGTCTCTGCGCAAATCGAGAAATGGTAGCTATATATTTCATCTCCTAGTGTCTGCAAGACTCGATATCTAACTTGACTTTGCATATAAAATAGAGTACAAGAGGCTAACAATGTAACAATAATAAGATTGTATAAAATAAACTAGTGAACCATAAGTATATTATATATATCATATGCATTCAACTGCTAATTAATATCAACTAAAATACCCTAGTGAATTACATACATTTTTCAATAATTTACTATACTTACACGCCAAACCTGGTTGAGGTAAATGCACAGAAGAAAAACTAAACGAATTCTGTGTGTAAAAAGATCAACTTGTTAATTAGCTCTAAGAAAAGAAGATAAAGTCCAACATCATATTTTAGGAACATATTCACTTGCTATAATTACTAGCTCTCGTAAACTCTAAATCCCCATCTGAATATAAATATATTGACATAATGCAGATGAAAAAAAGGTTAACATCTCCATTTTAATGCTATAATTAATGACTTGGTACTGGTGGGGGAGGGTGAGGGAATAATTTCCAAAAACATAACATTTTCAATGGGTACACTCGTATCTGCTTTTGGTGATATACCTATTTTATTCCATTGAATAACATAAAAGAAGAGACAATGCCAAGTTAAATAATTAATGTAATACGACAAGCGAATGCGCATGGACTAGTTAGTACTACGACGTAGACTTATGCCCTATCTAACCCTTTATTAGCAACCACGTAACATTTTATTTCAATCCAAATTAACGAGTGTATACACATTTTTGCAGTATCATAGTAACCATAAGTATGTCCACTAGTTTATAGTCTCTCAACGTGCAAACATTTTGTTGTATATAGTACTATAGTAGTGTGTCATTACAAATACAAAGGGCATTAAACGTCACATATATACACAGACGTGTAAATAATTTGTATACTATTAATATTATTTTAAGTATAGATCATTACCATGCATTTTTATAGGTTACGTTACTATACCATTTGCTATCTAAAGTTACTAGTTTTCAAGTAACCGTAAATATAAAGTTTATTCATAATGTATGTAAAGTGAACTTGGTATGTAAGTGAACTTGTCTATGAATATCTACATCAATACACACACAATCATTGTACAATGTGTAGGCACAAATCTCATACTCACACGTGAGCAAGAAAAGGAGCTAGGGGTCCATTTGCATGTGGCTGCCCATGCTATAGACATGTGGGATATATTAGGGTTTTAGGCGAGAAAAGTGACTGAAACCAAACATGCACATATTGGCTTGTATGGTATTATTATTGCAGTTTGTGGAGGGGGTGGACACAAGCAGATTTAGGATTTAGACCAGATGAGTTCAATCTTTAAATTGAATGTCTTACGGTCTTTATGATATTATAAATTCTCTTTATATATATATATATATATATATGTTCGCGACGAAAATATTGAGTTCAGAATATAAGTTCCATTGGGTGGGTGGGTGGCAAGGATGGAGTTAGTGTATTGGTTACGAGTACGATCGAACCCAATGCCATTAGTTTAAACTCTGTAATTGGGTGGGTGGCAGACTGATAGGGGTGGAGTTAGAGTATTGGTTACGAGTACGGTCAAACCCAATGACATTAGTTTAAACTCTATATTTGCCTTATGAAAGTTTCATTGAAAATATATAGATTATTAATTTAAAATACAGTAACTTAAAAGGAACTAGAATCTAATTCATAAGTTTTAATATTTGACTCTAATGGTGGGGAGGGGAAGGAACAGGGGCGAAGCCAACTGACCACCCTTCCTTGGAAAATTACGAAAAATTACAGTGTATATATAAGTAAAATATTAATTTTAGATATTAAACATATATTGAACACTCTTTGTCGAGTTTTTTGTTTCTATTTCTTTCAAGTCTGAACACTCTTGGAAAAATTTCTAATTTCACCGCTAGAAAGGAATAAGGGTGGTAGGGAAGGAGGTTTTGGAGAAGATAAAGGCCAACTGAAGGTAGGGACGAATGAAGTTTGGCAGAGACTTTTATGGACTTTTGTGGTTACTCATTTTATGGCTTTTTCCTTGTTTTCTATGTGAAATGGAGGATGGAATGATAGAGCTCTTGATTAAATGCTTTCATTTTCCTCTTCTCTGTCCCACATTTTTTTTGTTTTTGCAGAGTTTTAATTTTCCTACCTAGCAAAGAATATATGTGGTCGAGATTTTGATGCCTACCAAACCGTCCCTACACTCTTTTAGAATTACATGCAAAAGCTTGATATTCATTTCATATATATTGTGAGAATATATAAAATTTCCTTACCTATACCTTAAAAAAAGAAAGAAGAAAGAAAAAAGCCTTTCAAACTCTTGATCTTTTAATTTGGGGGAGAAGGTTTATGCTTTTAGGTACAAGATATAACACCTTTTTTCTTTAATTAAAACTTTCAATCAAGCAATAAAGAATGGCAAAATTTTAAGCTAGTAACAACAACAACAACAACAACCCAGTATAATCTCACTAGTGGGGTCTGGGGAGGGTAGTGTGTACGCAGACCTTACCCCTACCCTACGGTAGAGAGGCTGTTTCCAAATGACCCTCGGCATCCTTCCCTCCAAGAACTCCCCACCTTGCTCTTGGGGTGACTCGAACTCACAACCTCTTGGTTGGAAGTGGAGGGTGCTTACCATCAGAGCAA
>AWOL01S0015733.1:29712-48012 GCA_000715115.1 Nicotiana otophora | reverse complement strand
AACAACCCAGTATAATCCCACTAGTGGGGTCTGGGGAGGGTAGTGTGTACGCAGACCTTACCCCTACCCTGGGGTAGAGAGGCTGTTTCCAAATGACCCTCGGCATCCTTCCCTCCAAGAACTCCCCACCTTGCTCTTGGGGTGACTCGAACTCACAACCTCTTGGTTGGAAGTGGAGGGTGCTTACCATCAGAGCAAAATTTTAAGCTAGTGTGTATAGAAAATGGCATCCACTTTTTAAAGGGATTTTTATATAAATAATCGACTATTTTTAGTTTAAACAATTGAGTTGTGTTGTTATTTAAATAGATTTTTCTTCTTTTAAGCCCTTAACTTTAATGGACTGTTTTAAAGATGATGTTGATAAATTTGGACTATAGATAGCAACTTCTTTTTGGACATGGATGAGATATACTTATAAATAGTATAATCCCGAAATTAATATTTATTAAAAATCTCCACTGCATGAAACAAAGATACTTCCACATTGCTTCTTTTATGTTTCTTATTTAATTAATGCATTTTGCTTATGTATTAGTCTATATGGTCAATTCTTATTATTTTAATAATAACAAGAATAACTAAGCTTGCATAGTTGCCTTATTGTAACTTGTAAGGATCGTTTAACTAAATTGTAGTCCATCCGTGTCAATTTATATGAATCTGTTTGACTGGGCACGAAGTTTAAAAAAATGAAGACTTTTGGAATTTGTGGCCCTAAACAAGTCAAAAAGGGGTTCAGAGTATTTGTGTGGTTATAAAAGCTTTTTATTAAGGGTAGAATTATAAGTTTAAGCAAAATTATTTTCAAATTTAAAAAGGAATATTCTTTTGGAAGAGAGCAAAAAGAAAATAGATTTGTATTAATTAAAACGGAGGAAGTAGTTATTTATGGTAAGGAATCCCATCACAGGCACGTGAAAGAGGAAGAAAATGGACAAAGTTAATTTCATTATTATTAAAATACAATGGCTAAAAACATTCGAAGTTAATGAATGGTTAATGTTATTCCAAGAGAACAAACATATGATTGTGTCCTCGTGTGCATGGCTTTATTCTTCGACATCCTTCAAGGAGCCCATCTTCCTAATTGTAACGATTTGACATAAGTCATAACTATATAGATTTTCTGTTAGTATTTTTAAAGAAAAAAATTAACGAAATAATCTTTTTAAAAACATAAATTTTTCACCCTTTTACACATTTCCATTTTTAACTCTATCACCCCATTTTTATACAATCAATATATGCTCATGCACGATTCAAAATTTAAATTTTATTGGTTCAGAATGATACTAAATATCTTAATCATTGAGTTACTTGGCCCGGAATTTAATATTTATACATATTTAGTAGATATATGCATGTCCGTCCCTATTTATAATTTGCTTTCTTATTGTATGACTCTCAGAAAAATATTTTTCATGAAATAAAAAATATTTCTTTTTGTAGACTTATCACTATAACATATATTTTCTTTAAATGGAGCACTCTAATAAAAGCAATCTAGCTCAAGGTTTCTCATAAATAAATATAAGATTGAAAGTGGGAAGAGCAATAATGTTAGATACAAGTGGGACTTGGACATAGAAAGTCTAAACCATAGTTCAAATAAGAATAAATGTAAGCAAACAAATAAGAAGGAAATGAATTGATAGGGAGGTAGTCACGTAGTAAATGATATTGTGGGAAAGTGATAGGAAAGAAATGTCACTTTCTGTGTAGCTTGAACCAGAGACATGGGTTGAGGTCCTTTTGGGACCATTTGAGACTTTGAGAGAGACACTATTGGCTAAATTTTCAAGGGTTCTATGACCTTTTCTCTCCTTAAAAAAAATAAAAAAAGTGGTCAAGCTTGGACAACACATCCTAAAATCTTTGGATGGTGTCTAAATCAACTTAGTGTATATTTTTTCTAATATATTGGGTGTCTGCTCTCTTACTAATACAAATATTTACTAATACAAATATTGAGTAATGTCTCTGCCACCAAGACTTAAATCGATAAAAATAATTCTTTTTTCCTGTCTCTATCCAATTTTGAATACGTACCGATCCGATCTTCCATGATTTTTACTCAATTCATTACTATAATCTTGAATGCTGAAAGATCACCTTGATGCATATTCATTAATGCGTCTATTTTGGTCCCGAAATAGTTGGCACTATGCAATAACAACGATATCTTATGTGATAAACTTTTTTGGCCATAGTTCATAGGAAAAGAAAAAGGATAGCCCGGTGCACAAAATATTTCGTATTTACGCAGGATTTGATCAGGAAAGGTCGCACTTCAAGGGGTTTGACGTAAACCGTCTACCCTAATACAAAGCATAAATAACTGCTTTTATGGCTCACACTCATGATCTATAGGTCATACAAAGATAACTTTATATATCATTGATCCAGTGCTCCTCTTTATAAAAGGTAGAAAATTGACCTAAAATTTTCCATTCTCTATATCTCTAGTTTAGTGTTTTGGATATTTCTTAGAGCTATCAAGATTTTAGGATGCTGGACCAAAAGCAGAAATGAATATCTGGCAATATATATGCAGCCATATGGTACTGCTTTTGTAAGATTGAACGATAGGTCACTGGTGTACGTCTACTAGTGATCCATTCATTGTTTCTCCTTTTAAACTCTGACCAGTTTGAGATTATTGGGTCTTCACTTTCAGTCTACCGTGGGTACGCACGTGAAAGTTCCAAATATTGTGAGGAGTAACCATCAAAAACCAATCATCCATCTCCTAAACGAATCTATGATTTAAAATTTATGGATTTTTATGGTTATCTCATATTAATATACAACAATAACTGAGTTCACACTTAAATTTTTATGAACATTTGGTAAAAATTTTAATATATATACATAGTGTAATTAGCAAAAACAACTGATCACATGAACCCGCATATTATATGCTAGCTCTGCCTTTTAGAGCTCTAGATGTTCCAATATTCCATGAATCAAAAAGTAATACTCTCTCCGTCTCACATTTTATTACATGAAGGTGTTTGATTGAGCATAGAATTTAAAACCCTAAAACAAAATTCACATATAAGCTGATCTATATGCAAAGTGAATAATATTTTTTTAAATGAGTGATGGTAAAAATTTCATGTATATATTCATTTTCGCTCTAATTATAAGAAAATGAACTTTTATATCAAGTGATTCCGACAAGGTAACTTATTGGTCTAATGTTTGATTCTTGGATAGATGTTTTTTATGAAATTTCACAAGTGACCTCAAGTAAGAGTGGTCCAATTCCTCCCAAAAAAAGAAATAAAAGAGACATTTTCACAGAGCATTTATGGCAAACTTTGGTGTATGTGATAAACTCTGAATATGAAATTGATGTGGTTTATAAGTGGTCCAATATAATTTGGGACATTGCAAAATTATGGCTAGAAATGGAAGTGAAGTGATATACAGTAATAATTGAATTGGTATTTGGGTCTTATCCACAAGTCTTGGATGAGAATTATGCTAAAAAGAAATACCTGGACCTGTTCATGTGCTTCCCTTCATTGTTCATTCTGTCATATATTTAATTAAAATACAGCTAAAGTGGTCACAGAAAAAGAATGAAATAGAACATATTTGGTCCCCCATTACTGACTACAATGGTTGTACAAGAGTTATTGTTTCATGTTTTATTGGGTAAATTATTTTCACTATGTATATATATATAATACAGAAAATACAATCTCATATTTTCTTTTGTGTTGTATATAGTAAAGAAATATAGTCTTTCGCAGTATTATAAGCGAATTAATAGAATAAATACCTGCGCAATCTTGTATTAGATGGAAAATGGCTCTTTAATTTGGACTGAGATATTTAGCTTCAGTGTTTAATCTTAGTCTCTATGCTAAGCCTTAGGCAAAATCTTGTTGTGTAATACAATTCAAGTGAAAATATTAATGAAGCTAAGATGAGGTAAAGGGCCATAAACAGGCAGATAAGATGCAGGTTAGCCCAAATTGGTCTGGGCCGGCAATGCAAACAAGAAGATTAACATGTAAAAGAGAGGAACCTTTACACAAATAGCCCATTGAATTCACTAATTACTTTTTCTCGCCGGTATACATAGATTATATACTGATTATACATTGTTAAAAGTATATAATGCAGAATTTATACATATATTATATATCCACCGACTACCTTTAGTTTAAATGGTTAGGTGAATGACTATTTGAATTAATTTTTCAATCAAGTTTTTGAAAATATATTGAATATGATTGGAAGGCGTTCCGTTCAACAATTCATCATGGTTCTCTTGGGACTAAAGATGTTAATCAGACCGGGTTGGCCCGTTAACGACTCGGTTCGACCCGATAAAGCCTGGGTCAGCCCGGTCCGGTTAGAAGTGGGACGGGATGGTTGTACAGTGTTAGTCCAAACAGGGGCGTGCCTTTTTCTGTTATTGGTGCACCGGAGCCCGGTTGGCTCAGTAAGAAATTATCGGTTCCTTACCGGGTTCCAGTCTGATTGAAAAAATGGATATTATCATAAATTCGTATTATATGACTACAAAACGCCATAAAATGAACCTGAAAGTCATGGACAGTCAATGAATATTGGTCATTAGAACATTTTCTATATACCTATAAAATTTCAGGCCAATCGAAGTCCGTCAAAAAGATTCTTCAAAATCAACATATATTAATACACATGAAAAAGTAGATATAATCATAAATTCGTATTGCATGACCCCGAAATATCATAAAATGAACCCGAAGTCATGGAGAAGAATTGAGTATAGGTCACTAGGTCGTTTTCTATGGACCTATGAATTTTGGGCCAATCGGAGTCCTTCAAAAACTTTATACAAAATCAACATGTACTAATATACACGAAAAAGTAAATAGAATCGCAAATTTGTGTTGTATGACCATGAAATGCCATAAAATAAACCTAAAAGTCATGGCGAAGCAATGTGTATTGATCATTAGGTCGTTTTCTACATACCATGAAACTTCACGCCAATCGAACTCCGTAAAAAAAGTTCTACAAAATTAATATGTACTAATACACACGAAAAAGTGGATATAATCATAAATTTATATTTCATGACCACTAAATACCATAAAATAAATGCGAAAGTCATGGAGAAACAATGAGTATAGGTCACTAGGCCGTTTTCTATGGACCTACAAAATTTTAGGTCGCGATCAAAAAACTTCTTTAAAATCAGCACGTACTAATATATACGAAAAAGAAGATATAATCAAAGATTCGTATTGCATGACCCCGAAAGTCATGACGAAGCGATGAGTATTGCTCACTAGGCCGTTTTCTATAGACCTATGAAATTTCAGGCCAATCGGAGTCAATAAATTTGTTTTTATAAGATCAACATATACTACACAAAAAAGAGATACAATCATAAATTCGTGTTGCATAACCCCGAAATTCCATAAAACAAACCCGAAAATCATGACGAAGCAATAAGTATTTTTCACTAGGCCATTTTCTACGGACCTACTAAATTCAGGCCCTCGGAATCTGTAAAAAAAGTACTACAAAATATCATGTAATAATGCACACAAAAAATTGAATATAATTACAAATTTATGTTTCATGACCATGAAACTTCATAAAATGAACCCGAAAGTCACGGTGAAGCAAAAGTATGGTCACTTGGTTGTTTTCTATAGACCTATGAAATTTCAAGCAAATTGGAGTCCGTAAAAATAATTCTACAAAATCAGCATGTGCTACTACACACCAAAAAGTGACTATAATTACGAATTTGTGTTGTATGATCACAAAACGTCATAAAATAAACCTGAAAGTCACGGCAAAGCAATGAGTATTGTTTACTACGTCGTTCCTATGAACCTAAGAAATTCAAGCCAATCGAAATCCGTCAAAATAATTCTTCAAAATCAATAACTAATATACACGAAAAAGTGGATATAATCAAAACTTCGTGTTGCATGACCACAAAAATACCTCAAAATGATCCTGAAAGTCATGACGAAGCAATAAATATTAATTACTAGGCCGTTTTTTATGAAACAATAAAAATTCAGGCCAATCAGAGTTCGTTAAAAAAATCTACTAAATTAGCATGTTCTAATATAAAAGAAGAAGTGATATAATCTCAAATTCGTGTTGCATGACCACGAAACACCATATAATAAATCTGAAAGTCATGTGAAGCATTGGGTATTGGCCACAAGGTCATTTCCTATGGAATTATGAAATTGTAGGCCTATAGGACTCCGAAGAAACAATTCTACAAAATAAGCACGTACTAGTACTTAATCACAAATTTGTATTGCATGACCCCAAAACACAAAAAAATAAACTCGAAATTATGGCGAAGCAATGAGTATGGGTCACTAGATCATTTTCTATGGACATATGAAACTTTAGGCCAATCGAAGTCCGTCAAAAATATTTTACAAAATAAACATGTACTAATATAGGCCAGGGCCACCGGACACAAACCGCCTGATATTTTGCCGGACCATAAAAAATGATTTAAGGAACAAGTCACCGCCTCGCTCGATTTTTCCCGATTCTCAGATTTTCGTGTGTTATATCCTACGTCTTCTGGATGGACTCGGGCCACCGGACCCGGACCGCTTTAAATTTTGCCGGACAATCAAAAAGACCTAAGGAGAAATATCCACCGTCTCGCCATGACCGTTCCTCATTTCTGGCATTTAAGGGCCATAAAAACTTGAATTTCACCCGATTCTCAGCTTTTTGTGTGCTATATCCCACACCTTTTGGATGGGCCCGGGCCACTGGACCCGGACCGCCTAAAATTTTGTCGGACCATAAAAAACGACCTAAGGAACAATATTCATCGCCTTGCCATGACTGTTCCTCATTTGTTTTTGCATTTTAGGGCCATAAAACTGGAAGTTCGGCCGATTTCCAGATTTTCATGTGCTATAGCCAGGCCTTCTGCATGGGCCACCGGACCCTGACTGCCTAAAATTTTGCCGGGCCATAAAAAAAGACCTAAGTAACAATAACCACTATCTTTCCATGACCGTTCCTCATGTTTTGGCGTTTTAGGGCCATAAAACTGGAATTTCGCCCGATTCTCAAATTTTCGTGTGGCCACGCCTTTTGCATAGGCCCGGACCACCTGACTCGGACCATCTAAATATTTTTTAGACTATAAAAAATTACCTAAGAAATAATATTCACCGCCTCTCTATGACCATTCCTTGTTATTTTGCGTTTTATGGCCATAAAACTGGAATTCCGCCAGATTCTCAGATTTTCTTGTGTTACAGCCCACGCCTTCTTTATGGGCTCGAGCCACCGGAACCAGACCCAGACTACCTAAAATATTGTCGTACCATAAATAATTACCTAAGGAACAATATTTACCGCCTCACCATGATCGTTCCTAGTTTTTTGGCGTTTTAGGGTCATAAAACTAGAATTCTGCCCGATTTTTACATTTTTGTGTGCTATAACCCACGCCTTCTGCATGGGCCCGAGCCACAGGACCTGGACCGCCTTAAATTTTGCTGGACCATAAAACATTACCTAAGAAAAAATAGTCATCGCCTCGCCATGACCGTCTCTCATTATTTGGCGTTTTATGGCCATAAAACTGGAATTTCGCCCGATTTCCAGATTTTCGTATGTTACAGCCCACGCCTTTTGCATGGGCCTGGGCCACCGGATCCAGACAGCCTAAAAGTTTGTCGTACCATAAAGAATGACCTAAGGAACAATAGTCACTGCCTCGCCATGATTGTTCCTAGTATTTTGGTGTTTTAGGGTCATAAAACAGGAATTTTGCCCAATTCCCACATTTTCGTATGTTATAACCCACGCCCTCTGCATGGACCTGGGCCACGGGGCCCAAACCGCCTAAAATTTTGTCGGACCATAAAAAATAACCTAAGGAATAATAGTCAGCGCCCCGCCAAGACCATCCCTCATTTGTTGGCGTTTTAGGGCCATAGAACTCGAATTCCGCCCGATTTCTAGATTTTTGTGTGCTATAGCCCACGCCTTCTGCATGGGCATGGCCCACCGGACACGGATCGCCTAAAATTTTGATGAACTATCAAAAATTTCCTAAGAAAAAATAGTCACCTCCTCTCCATAATCGACCCTTGTTTTATGGCGTTTTAGGGCTATAAAATAAGAATTCCTCCTGATTCTTAGATTTTCGTGTGCAATAGCCCACAGTTTCAATATGGACCCGGGCCACCGGTCCCGGACCGCCTAAAATTTTGCCTGACCATAAAAAATAACATAAGGAACAATAGCCACCGCCTCGCCATAACCGTCCCTCGTTTTTAGAATTTAAGAGCCATATAACTGGAATTCTGCTCGATTTCTAAATTTTCGTTTGCTATATCCCACGCCTTCTGCATGGGCTCGGGCCACCGGACTTGAAAGGCTAAAATGTTTTCGGACCATCAAAAACAACCTAAGAAATAATAGTCACCACATTGCCATGACCGTTCCTTATTTGTTTTTGTGTTTTAGGGCCATAAAATTGGAATTCTGTTTGATTCCCAGATTTTCATATGCTAAAGCCCACGCCTTCTACATGGGCCCAGGCCACCGGACCCGGACCGCCCAAGATTTTGCCGCAACATAAAAAAACTACCTAAGGAACAATAATCACCACCTCTCTATGACCGTTCCTCATTTATTTTTGCGTTTTAGGGCCATTAAACTGGAATTTCGCCCGATTCTGAGATTTTCATTTTCTATAGCCCTCGCCTTCTGCATGGGCCCAGACCACCTGATCCAGACCGCCTAAAATTTTATTTTACCATAACAAATTAACTAAGGAACAATAGTCACCGCCCCACCATAACCGTTCCTCGTTTTAGGGCAATAAAACTAGAATTTCGCTCGCTTCCCAGATTTCCATTTGCTATAGCCCACGCCTTCTGCATGAGCCTAGGCTACCGGACCCGGACCACCTAAAATTTTGTCGGACTATCTGAAATGATCTAAGGAATAATAGTCACTGCCTCGCCATGGCTGTTCCTCCTTTTTTGGCATTTTAGTGCCATAAAACTTGAATTCCACTCGATTCCCAAATGTTTCGTCTACTCTATCCCACGCCTATTGCATGGTCGTAGGCCACCAGACCCGACTTGCCAAAAATTTTGCGGGGACATCAAAAATGACCTAAGGAACAATAGTCACCGCCTTACCATAGCAGTTCCTCATTTTTAGGTATTTTAGGGCCATAAAACTAGAATTCTGCCTGATTTCCATATTTTCGTGTGTTATAGCCCACGCCTTCTGCATGGGCCTAAGACATTGGACCTAGACCACTTAAATTTTGCCGAACCATCAAAAACGACCTAAAGAACAATAATTACCTAGATATTCGTGTGCTATAGCCTACGCCTCCTGTATAGACCCGGGACACCAGACCTGGATCGCCTCAAATTTTGCCAAGCCATCCAAAACGGCCTAAAAAATAATAGTCACCGCCACGCCATGACCGTTCCTCATTTTTTGGCATTTTAGGGCCATAAAACTGGAAGTGTGCCCAATTTCTAGATTTTAATGTGCTATATCTCATGCCTTCTACATGGGCCCGGGCCGCCAGACAACCTAAAATTATGCCGGACCATCAATAATGACCTAAGAAACCATAATCACCGTCTCGCCATGACTGATTCTCTTTTTTTGATGTTCGATGGCCTTAAAACTAGAATTCTGCCTCATTCCTAGATTTTCGTGTGCTATAGCCCACGCGTTATACATAGGCCTGGGCCACAGGAGCCGGACCGCCTAAAATTTTGCCGGATGATCAAATACGATCTAAGAAATAATAGTCACCACCTCCCCATGACTGTTCCTCGTTGTTTGGCATTTTAGGACCATAAAACTGGAATTCCGCCCGATTCCCAAATTTTCATGTGCTATAGCCTACGCCTTCTGCATGGGCCCAGGCCACCGGACCTGGACCACCTAAAAGTTTTCCAGACCATCAAAAACGACCTAAGTAACAATGGTCACCGCCTCGCCATCATCATTCCTCATGTTTTTGGCATTTTAGTACCCATTTAAAGCTTTTCGTGTGCTATATCCCACGCCTTCTTCATGGGCCCAGGCCACCTTACCTGGACTGCCTAAAAGTTTGATGGACCACCAAAAATGACCTACGTAACAATAGTCACAGCCTCGCCATGACCTTTCCTCGTTTTTTTGGCATTTTACAGTTGTAAAACTTCTCGACTCCCAGATTTTCGTGTGTTATAGCCCACGCCTTCTACATGAACCCGGCCCACCATACCTGACCACCTAAAATTTTGCCGGACAATCAAAACGATCTAAGAAACAATAATCACCGCCTCTCCATGACCATTCTTCTGTTTTTGGCATTTTAGGGCCATAAAACTGGAATTTCGTCTGATTCTCAGATTTTCGTGTGCTATTACCGTGCCTTCTGCAAGGGCCTTGGCCACCAAACCCAGACCGCCTAAACTGTTTTGAGACCATCAAAAATGACCAAAGAAAAAATAGTCACCGCCTCTCCATGATCGTTCCTCGATGTTTTGGCATTGGGCCATAAAACTAGAATTTTGCCCGCTTCACAAATTTTCATGTGCTATAGCCCACGCCTTCTACATGGGCTCGGGCCACCGGACCCAGACTGCTAAATGTTTTGCTGGACCATCAAAATTCACCTAAGGAACAATGGTCACCGCCTCGCCATGACCGTTCATCGTTGTTTGGTGTTTTATGACCATAAAACTGGAATTCCGCCTGAGTCCTAGATATTCGTGTGCCATAGCCCACGCCTTCTGCATAGGCCCGAGCCACTAGACCCGGACTGCCTAAAATATTTCCAGACAATAAAAATAACATAAGGAACAATAGTCATCGCCTTTCCATGACCATTTCTCTATTTTTGGCATTTTAGTGCCATAAAATTTGAAATTCGCCTGATTCTCATATTTTCGTATGCTATAATAGCCCGCACCTTCTGCATGGGTCCGAGCCACCGGACTCGGACTGCCTAAAATTTTGTCGGACCATCAGAATCGACCTGAGGAATAATAGTCACCACCTCGCCATGACCGTTCCTCATTTTTAGCATTTTAGGGCCATAAAACTAGAATTCCGCCCAATTCCTAGATTTTTGTGTGCCACTGCCCACGCCTTCTGCATGGGCCCAGGCCACCGAACCCGGACCGCCAAAACATTTGTTTGATCATCAAAAACGACCTAAGGAACAACAATCACCACCTCATCATGACCGTTCCTCGTTGTTTTAGGGTTTTAGGGCCCTAAGACTATAATTCCGCCCGATTTCCAGATTTCATGTGCTATAGCCCACGCCTTCTGCATGGGCCCGGTGACTTTACCGGACCATCATAAATGACCTTAGGAATAATAGTCATCACCTCTCCATGACCGTTCCTCGTTGTTTGGTGTTTTAGGGCCATAAAATTTGAATTCCATTCGATTCTCAGATTTTCACGTGCTACAGCGCATGCCTTATGCATGGGCCCGAGCCAACAGAATCGGATCGCCTTAAATTTTGTTGGTCCATAAAAAATGACCTATGGAAAAATAATCACTACCTTGCCATGACCGTTCCTTATTTTTTGGCGTTTTAGGGCTATAAAACTGGAATTCCAACTGGTTCCCAAATTTGCTTGTGCTATAGCCCACGCCTTTTACATTGGCCCGGGCCACCGGGACAGGACCGCCTAAAAGTTTGCTGGACCACCAATAACAACCTAAGGAATAATAGTCACCGGCTCGCCATAACCGTCCCTTATTGTTTGGCATTTCAGGGCCATAAAATTGGAATTCCGCCAGATTCCCAAATTTTCGTGTGCTATTGCCACGCCTTCTGTTTGGGGCCCGGACCACCAGACCCGGACCAGCTAAAATTTTTCCTGGACCATAAAAAATGACTTAAGGAAACATATTCACCGCTTCTACATGATCGTTCCTCAGATTTTGGCATTCTATGGCCATAAAACTTGAATTACACCTAATTCTCGTATTTTCGTGTGCTATTGCAATGCCTTCGGCATGGGCCTGGGCCACTAGACCCCGACCACCTAAAATTTTGCCGGACCATAAAATTCGACCTAAGGAACAATAGTCACCGCCTCTCCATGATCTTTCCTCATTGTTTTGGCGTTTTAGGGCCATAAAACTTGAATTCCGCCCGATTCCCAAATTTTCAAGTGTTATAGCCCGCGCCTACTGCATGGGCCCAGGCCACCAGACTAAGACTGCCTAAACTTTTGCCAGACCATCAAAACGGCGTAAGGAACAATAATCACTGCCTCGCTGTGATTGTTTCTCATTTTGTGGCGTTTAAGGGCCTTAAAACTAGAATTCCGCCGGATTCCCAGATTTTCGTGTGCTATTGTCATGCCTTCTGTATGGGCCTGGGCCACAGGACTCGGACCACCTAAAATTTTGCCGGACAATCAAAAATGATTTAAGGAAAATTAGTCACCGCCTCTCCATGATCGTTCCTCGATTATTTGGCATTTTAAGGCCATAAAACTGAAATTCCGCCCGATTCCCAGATTTTCATATGATATAGCCCATGCGTTCGGCATGGGCCTGGGCCACCAGACCTAGACCGCCTAAAATTTTCTCGGACCATCAAAATTGACAGAAGGAACAATTGTCACGGCGTCGCCAGAACCGTTCCTTGTTGTTTGGTATTTTAGGGCCATAAAATTTGAATTCCACTTGATTCTCAGATTTTCATGTGCTATAGCCCACGCCTTCTGCATGGGCCCAGGCCACCAAAGCCGTACTGCCTAAAATTTTGCTGGACCATCGAAAATGACCTAAGGAATAATAGTCACCGCCTTGCCATGAACGTTCCATGGTTTTTGGCGTTTTAGGTCCATAAAATTGGAATTTCGCCTGATTCCCAGATTTTCGTATGCTATAGCCCACGCCTTCTGCATGAGCCTGTGCCACGGGACTTGTACTTGCCTAAAATTCTAGACCATAAAACATGACCTAAGGAACATTAGACACCGCCTCGCCTTGACCGTTACTCGCAATTTGGCGTTTTAGGGCCATAAAAATTAAATTCTGCCCGATCCCCAGATTTTTGAGACCGTGATGGCGCCTAATATATCACTTGTTAGGCAAGCCAATGTTAGAATAATATTATCCATTTTAAATTATTTAATAACAAAAAAATAAATGCGGAAATAAAGTCTGAAATAAGTGAATAATCCATAAAAATAGCGATGTCTAAATACCATCCTAGAACTGGTGTCACAAGTGAACAAGCTACTAAAATAATACAAATAAAGGTCTGAATGAAAATGAAGATGTCTGAAAGAAATACACAACTACAATAAAGTGGAAGGGGACTTTAGGATTGCGAACGCCATGCAGTTATACCTCAAGTCTCCCGCTAATAGCTGGATCCGAGCAAATCTACTGTACACCACAGGGACCAACTTCGGTATCTGCACAAGAAGTGTAAAGTGTAGTATGAGTACAACCGACCCCATGTACCCAGTAAACGCCGAACCTAACCTCGACGAAGTAGTGACGAGGCTAAGGCAGGTCAATTACATTAACCTATATGCAATAATAATAAATAACAACAATACTAGAAATAAAACAGGTAACTCATTTCAACAGCTGAAGCCAACTTGACAGTCATAACCAATTATTATTTCAATCAGTTTCCGTTGCGGCGTGCAACCCGATCTCATAATATATTCATTTTTATTTAATCCTGTTGCGGCGTGCAACCCGCTCCTCCAATATATTCATTTCAATCAATTCTGTTACTATGTGCAACCCGCTCCTCCAATATATTCACTTTCATTTCTGTTGCAGAGTGCAACCCGCTCCTCTAATAATATAATTTACCAATTCTTATAAAAGAAATTACTCCAATAAATGCAATAATTAATATGAAATTATAAGACAATAAGCATACAATAATTATGATTTATTTAGAAATAAGTGATAACAAATAGCAATTAATTGTGAAAATTAAGGAGTAAATCGACAATTTAATAATTAGTATGTTAAATGTCAAGTAGCAATTAAGTCATATAAATCAAATAAGCATGTGACAATTATAACATGGATTCCAGGCATAATATTGAGCAAGGAATATGAGAGAAATAATTAATATAATAATTAATTCATGATTTAAAAATGTTTTATAATTTTTAAATAATTATGCAAACAATTAATTTGACGACGTTTAGACACTCGTCACCTCGCCTATACGTCGTTCACATGAATTTCACATAACAAATAATTCAAGGGTTCTATTCCCTCAAGTCAAGGTTAACCACGACACTTACCTCGTTTTGCAACCAATTTCAAGATTCCAATACACCTTTGCCTCGTGAATTCGTGTCTGAAAGCTTCAAATTTAATCACAACCAATTCAATATACTCAACATGAATCGTAGGAAATTCCATATAAATTTACTAATTTTTCGGATTAAAATCCGAAATTCATTTTAAAAAACCACTATTGGGACCCACATCTCGAATCCCGAAAAACTCACGAAATCCGAACACCCATTCCGATATGATTTCAATCATACAAAACTTATCGAATTCCGACATCAAATGGACCTTCAAATCCTCATTTTACATTTTTGGAAGAGTTTAAAAAAATATGATTTTTCTTCCATAAATTCACGGATTCATGATGTAAGGAGTATGGAATCATGAAACATAATCAATATAGGATAAGAAACATTTACCCCAATGTTTTCCCGTGAAACTCGCCCAAAACTCGCCTTACCCGAGCTCAAAATCGTGAATAATGTAAAATGGGACGAAATCTCATTTCCAGAACTTAAGTTCTGCTGTCCAGGGATTTCTTCTTCGCGAACGCGAGTCTGGTCTCGTGAACGCGAAGACCAATTTCCCTCAGGCCGAATTTTTCCTTCACGAACGCGAGGCCTCGACCACGAACGCGTGCCCCCGGCCGCGAACGCGAAGCTTTGCCCCTCGACGCTTTGCGAACGCGTGCCCCCGGTCGCAAACGCGAAGCTTTGCCCCTCGACCCTTCGCGAACGCAAAGCTTTGCCCCTCAACCCTTCACGAACGCGTTCTCTCGATCGCGAATGCGAAGCACAAAATGGGCCAGTCCAATTTTCCTCTTCGCGAATGCGAGACACCCCTAGCGAACGTGATGAAGGAAACCAGATACAGGCATCAGAAAATTTCAAAAGCTATTTAAGTCCAAATTTTGATCTGTTAACCATCCGAAACTCACCCGAGGCCCCCTAAACCTCAACCAAATACACCAACAAGTCCTAAAACATCATACAAACTTAGTTGAAACCTTAAATCACTTCAAACGACGCTAAAATCACGAATCATACCACAATTCTAGCTTAAGGAATTTAAGAATTTTCAACTTCTACATTTGATGCCGAAACCTATCAAATCAAGTCCGATTGACCTCAAATTTTGCACACAAGTCATAAATGACATAACAGACCTATTCAAATTTCCATAATTAGATTCCGATCCCGATATCAAAAAGTCAACTCCCTGGTCAAACTTCCAAACTTAAATTTCTATTTTAGCCATTTCAAGCCTAATTTTAACAACAGACTTCCAAATAAGTTTTTGGACAGGCTCCTAAGTCCAAATCACCATACAAAGCTATTGGAATCATCAGAACACTGATCCGGGTCCGTTTGATCAAAATGTTGATCGAAGTTAACTTAAGTGAGTTTTAAAGCACTATTTCACATTAAAAACTTTTCGAAAACATATACGAACTGCGCAAGCAAGTCGAGGAAAGCTGGATGGTGCTATTTGAGGTCTCAGAACACAGAAGTAAATATTAAATTTAAAGATGACATATTGGGTCATCACATTCTCCACCTCTAACATAAACGTTCGTCCTCGAACGAAATTAGAAAATTACCTGAGCTGGTGAAAAGGTGTGGATATCTACTTCGTATGTCCGACTCGGACTCCCAGGTAGATGTTTCTACCGGCTGACCTCTCAATTCCACCCGAACTGAAGGATAACTCTTAGACCTCAACTGTCGTACCTGCCAGGCTAGAATAGCTACCGGCTCCTCTTTATAAGTCAAGTCTTTGTCCAATTGGACTGAGCTGAAATATAATACATGGACAGATCACCATGATATTTCTAGAGCATAGACACATGGAACATCGGATGAACTGCTGATAAACTAGGTGGTAGTGCAAGCCTGCAGGCTACCTCACCCACCCTTTCAAGAATTTTAAAGGGTCCGATATACCTAGGGCTCAACTTGCCCTTCTTTCCAAACCTCATTACACCTTTCATAGGTGAAACCCGGATCAATACTCTTTCTCATGCCATGAATGCAATGTCATAAATTTTACGGTCAATATAACCCTTTTGCCTAGACTGAGCTGTGCGAAGTCGATCCTGAATAATCTTGACCTTATCCAAGACATCATGTACCAAATCAGTACCCAACAACCGAGCCTCTCCCAGTTCAAACCAACCAACTGGCGAACGACACCTTCTCCCGTATAATGCATCATATGGAGCCATCTGAATTCTCTACTGGTAGCTGTTATTATAGGCAAACTCCACAAGTGGCAAGAACTGATCCCAAGAATCTCCAAAGTCTATAACATAAGCGCGAAGCATATCTTCTAATATTTGAATAGGCGCTCTGACTGTCTGTCTATCTGTGGATGAAATGTTGTACTCAACTCAATCTGTGTGACTAATTCACACTATATAGCCCTCCAGAAGTGCGAGGTTGTTACATCCCGCAATTTCGTACGTTAAAGTGTCTTCGTAAATTAATCGACGTAGGCTCGAGAATGAGATTATTTTTAGATTATAGGCATTATACAATTTCAAACAAGTGATGAGCAAATTCGTGAAGGTGAGAGGGTTAGCAAATCGAAGAAAATGAATTTTCGTCGAAGTTTGATATTTTTGAATAAAATACGACCCGAGCTAAAATACCCGGTATTTATGGACTAGTACCATACAAGGTACCATATGGACATGATAGTAAGGTGTATAAAGTGTATTAAAAGTGAGTAGTATTTTAAAGTAATTTGAGATAATTCTTAATTATGTGGGTAAGTAATTAATTATTAAATTAGTGGGGGATTAATAAGTTAATTAAGGAAAAGGGGTGAAAATTTGGATAAGTTTAAGTGCATCAAAGTGGCAGCCACATATGGTCCATTAAGTGACTCATATACTATGTTAGCAAGGTGTCCATTAAGTGATTCACCCCCTCTTTAGCCTTCTGAACGTAATTTGCACATGCAAGCTAATGTATTGGCAATTCAAGAACCAGATTTATAACAATATGGCCAAGCTTGAAATGGCTGGTATCATACCACAAGTATTTATCAACCAAAACAAAATCCAAACTTGTCAAATTTAAGTATTGGCAACAGGGAAAAGTGGGAATCAACAATAAACAGATCACCTCGTCAAGCTAATGTTTGCTTACCCCCTTGAGATTAGAAGATACAAGCATCGTTTCAGCACAAAAGTAAGCCAAACTTGACAATGGTCGGAGCTGGTATATTGTCAAAACCGTGTATAATTTCATACAAATTGTATATGTGATTTGCTACAATCAAATCTCATACAAGACTACTTAATATTTAGTAACGTGAGATTTTGTAATTTTAAGGGAGTACGGTGTAATCTTTCTCAAGAGAATTGACTCAGGTATGTTAAGGCTATCCCTTCTTTCTTTTGGCATGATCCAAATGATCCAAATGAAACGGGTAAAATACGCAACTTTCATAAATGACTATATTCATAGAAATACTAGGGGTGTCTATATTTTTGATTCCCCATGTGTCTTATTATTCTATCATCTGTTCATGGGTCTCAGAAAATACGTAAGTTAATAAATTTGTTTTATGATATTATTCAAAGGCATAATGGTCCTATGACGTTCTGAGAGATTTTATTGACGTATTTCATATGCATTTCATTCATTTATACATGTGCATTGACCCATGACCAGATGGCATTATATACGCGTATATATGTATATGGGATATGAAAAAAAGGTTACGGCGTTATATACGCACCACCACCTGATCAGCTGGTATACATTGATGATTTGCCCACAGTGGCCGAAATGATATGATGGGATGCCCTCAGAGGCTTGATGATATTATGAACACATATACCTATGCATGGTATGACATTTATACGCATATGCATGACATTATAAAAATGAAATGATTCACAGAGCTATGCAGACGTACATGTCGAGTCTTTTACTCCATGTTTCTCTCATGTCTATTATTTACTGATTTTCATTCCTTACATACTCGGTACATTATTTGTACTGA
>AWOL01S0015733.1:14170-29042 GCA_000715115.1 Nicotiana otophora | reverse complement strand
GATGCCCTCAGAGGCTTGATGATATTATGAACACATATACCTATGCATGGTATGACATTTATACGCATATGCATGACATTATAAAAATGAAATGATTCACAGAGCTATGCAGACGTACATGTCGAGTCTTTTACTCCATGTTTCTCTCATGTCTATTATTTACTGATTTTCATTCCTTACATACTCGGTACATTATTTGTACTGACGTCCCTTTTGCCTGGGGACGCTGCGTTTCATGCCCACAGGTCTCTATCGATAGGTCGAGAGTCCTCCAAGTAGGCGATCAGCTCAGCGGAAGATGTTGGTGCACTCTATTTGCTCCGGAGTTACTTGTTTGGTCAGTATGATTTAGATGTGTATTGTTTGGTATGGCAGGCCTCTGTCCCGACCTTTATGACAATTATGTATTCTTAGAGGCTTGTAGACAGATGTCATGTACGTAAAAGATTGTATGGCCTTGTCGGCCTATGTTCAGTGTACGAGTGGTTATTTTGGCCTTATAGGCCCGTATGTCTTAAATATAAGTTGGTATTTCATGCTGTATTCTACTTATCTCACGGCAGCCTCTGTGGCTCAGTTATCTATGATAGTATTATACGAAAAGATATGTTGTGTTAGTACTCAGTTGAGTAAGGTACCGGGTGCCCGTCGCGACCCATCAGTTTGGGTCGTGAAAAAAGTGGTATTAGAGCAGTTCTGTCCTAGAGAGTCTACAAGCCCCGTCTAGTAGAGTCTTGTTTATGGCTGTGTTGTGCACCACACTTATAAGCAGGAGGCTACAGGGCATCTAGGACTATCACTCTTTCTTCTTACTCTAGATCGTGTGGTAGAGCTCACTTGTAAGAATTCAAACTCCTAAATTCTATTTTATTCGTAATAAGGCGATACCTATATCCGGAAAGACGATTGGTAAGAGATATAACTTTGGAAGAGTTGAGTCAAAGGAACTCAATTTTGTACCATGCTTATGATGAGTAAATGTGAGGTCTTTAGCAGATCATGAGTGTACTAAAATGTGTAAGGTTCTTGATAAGGAGCTTTAAGGTAAGAATATTTATCCACTCTTACGGTAAAAAGGAATAAGAGAATCGAAAGGTAGACACAAGTTTCAGCAAGTAAAAGAAGCAAGGTGAAGAAGGGTACGACATACCCAGTTAATGAAGATTATCATTATTTACCATTCAGGAAGAGAGAGATATAAGTATTCTGAGTTACCTTCAACAGTAATAGATGTATGTACAATCGGCCACACCGATCTCAGTTATGCCCTATTGGATCTAACATATATGGTTGGAGCAAAGGACGGGATATCAGGATCCGATTGGGGTTAGAGTAACCCAAAATGGTGAATGAATTGTTTGTGTTAGTTGACCTTTCCGAAGGAGGTTACAAATATGCTAATAGATCTCCTTGTGAGACACCTAGATGGTGCACCCTAAAATAGTACATCTAGATATGAGTACTACAAAGATAGGCACCGGAAGCCTTGAAGGGATAAATATTACCTTATTGTGGCTCCCTCCTCTAGTAGAGAAATAATGTTAGGCAACCCGAAGAGCCGGTGGATGGAACAAGGGGAGCTAAAAGCAAAAGGATGTCTTGTTGAAGTTTTCTGAATAAAGTAATAGACATAAATGTTAGCGGGAAATAAGAAGAGAGTTAATAAAGCATTATGATTAAGATGTGATACATGGATGACAACGGTAGATCAAAAAGATGACAAGTGAAGGAAAAGACAAGAGGTGACAGGCCTTGAGACAACAAAAGAGTATAGGCCATAAAGTCATATCCTCATTTCGAGAAATAAGTTCGTGACTCCAACGTGATTACCAAAAGAAACAATTAGACCCCAGAGTAATAAGAAATCAGCATGGACTGATGGACAAGATAAACTAAACATGAACTAGGGACTGAATAATAGTCAGCATCATGAGAATTTTAGAGATTGCCTCCCGGCGATAATAGAATGGACGGCAGAAGAATACCCTTTAAAGGTCATTCAGGAAGGCGCTTCCCTAAATAAGCAAGGTGAGTAAAGTTAAGCTTAAGGGATTGTATGTGCTAGTTACACTAAGTATCACCCTCGCGAGTGAGGAATTTTTTTATCCTTGGTACAAAAGGATTACCGCGAGGGAGTAAGGATCATCGATGATGTGAAAAGATGCCAAAGATGAAAAGGTAAAACATCTATTCGTAGATCATTGTAGCACTAAATCTTAGTGCTCCCCTAAAGGGGGGATATGGTGTGATGTGGCATTAAGTCATAATTAAGTGGTTCTAGTAATTATGGAATGGTAAAGGAAGAGTGCGAAAAAGAATGATGAAAAAGGGATGAGATTGCACTTATTCCAAGCCTACAGATATACTACGATTCTAGAACATTATGCAAACACGACATCAAGGAAAGAAAGTAAAGGTCCCTGCCCGATATTTTATTGATAGATAAGGTGCCAGTGTGAGATGCAAGTTAAGACAAAGGAAATAACCCAAGAAAGATTACCCAAAATATTGATATGAGAAGGGGCCAACGAGTAGTTAATAATTGATTCGGGAAGAGCCTAGTTATGGTTAAACAAGAGGTTAAAGACGAGACAGTAGATTGTGCAAGATAAATATAGTAAGACCTAATATAGTGAATTCAGCCTCACAGTAACGTCAATGTAATACTTGAGAAATATTCAGATAAAAGTTGGGATAGTTAAAGGTATTGTATGAATGTTATGGAAATAAAAGATAGTCTCACTGGGAAGACAGTCAAAACTTCAGTTCAGGAGCAACCCTACAAGCACAAGGTCGTGGAAATAAGTAACTACGGATAATTATAGGCGAGTAAGAACATCAAACATTCCGTCAAGGATACGATGCGATAAGCTTGTAACTTTATAAGAGCCAGAAGGTCTCCCTAAGTACTACAACGAAAGACTAGCTAGGAAAATAAGGAAGAAGGCTTCAACCTAAGCACAATGACCTAAAGAGGAAGTGGTCTTGTAATAATAGTCTCACAACAACATTGTATGCACTCCATAAGAAAGTGGTACCTAGCGTGGCTAATGAGCAGAAAATGAAACCAAAAGTAATATTCGAGACCATATGAATTGCACAAAATTCCGACATGCATAGGGACTAAGATAAGCTAAGTATGCACGCAACAAGGGGGCAGAAAGACCAGAAAAAGTAATTGCTTACGTTTAAAGAAATCTGAGATGGAACGAAAGGAATTATTTGATCAGTGATCCAAAGTTTGTTCCGTTATGAATGCACTTAAGATTTTGGAGTATTATCCATGCAACATATATGTTGACAATCATACAGTCGTAGAAGACTCCGGTATAAGTTAAAGGAAATAAATGAGTCCAGGTCATAGACAAAGGATTGAATCATTAGAAGATTATATCATGGATATTTCATAGCATCCATGAAAGGCTAAAGTAATAACTAATACCATGAGCCGCAGATCGGAAGATAGATTAAGCCTACACAAAGGCTGATCATAAGGAAGAGGAAACTAAAGAGTTACATCAACGAAGCAAATCAAGAGTCTGATTATTGGAGCCAGAAATATTTAGACATCATGATTTAAAACATAACAGAATCACTCTTAATATCAGAGGTACAAAAGAGATAGTATAATAACCATATTCTATAACAACTCTACGATAAAGCCAATTAAAAGAGCACCAGCCTCATAAGAAGTCAGTATGAAGCTCCCACCGGATTGTGTATGCACCAGAGGTGCAAGTGTTATAATAGAGCTTCAAGTTGTGGATGTGAATTATACCTATGTGGAAGGGAGGTCATAAAAGAGATAGAAAATATGAGGCGAGATTTTAAGGTAAGTAAAAGGGGAACAACGTACGAGATACTCAAATGCAAAAGGTTGTGAATAGTCCATACTTCAGATAGAAGGCCAGAAACGCTGAGACTCAGTATCCAGGAATGATAACAGCATTGTTAGTGGCATATTTTCCGGCCTATGGTTTCTATGTATCAAGAGGTCTAGTTAAAAGAATAAAGAAAAGTTGGAGACAATGTGATGTCTCGTTTGATGTTCCAGAATGACATAAGGAAATCTATGGTGCAAGCAAGTTGAAGGAAGGTTGTGAATAGTATAAATAGATACGTATAGGTCGCAAGCTAAAGTATAGTAAAGCGACAAGATTTTATGACAGGAGTAAGGATGAGAAAGAGAGAGTGAGAAGGTGACGAGAATGGATAAGTCCTCGGGATTAAGCCCATGTAAACAAGAGAGCTAATGGTTTCTCTAAGTTATAGAAAGTTCAGTGTAGCCTTAATGACTTCAAAGGAATCTAAGACTAATAGCATTTAGAAGAGATGGAATGTTGTATGGTAGATTGTAGATCTATATTGAGGTGAATCAACAATGGATGAACAAAAGTCATAAAGTATGAGATGAGATTAGGCCATCATTCTTAAGATGAACAGTAATGAGGAAGCATTATAAGGACTTAGATTTATATATATAGGATGACCAACAAGCGTAACATGGAGTTTGGTAGTAGACCTCAGTAACGATAAATCGAAGTAAGAGTTACGGTATAGTATGACCTACCTTGGTACAGTAAAATCATGTGGATAGATAGCCATGTCTATGAAATAAGATAAAGTAATATTCGTAAGTTCGACAAAGTACCAAGCAAAGAACTCTTGTACACCTATAGATGCCTAGAGGGACATCTTGTCAAGTTTTGTATATGTTCCCAAAAGTGAGGCCTAGAGATTGGCTAAAAGCTAAAGAGAAGAGTCACATAGGCGCACTAACCGGGAAAAAGTCGTACAGGTTGCATGATAGAAGTTAGCAACAGTTACGAGATTGGAAGGATTCCGACCACAAGTCATGGTGTGAAAAGAGGCCCTGGCCTTTGGATTTATTCACAAGAACAGTTCCCTAGATGGAAAGAAGAGTACTAAAGTATTCGGAAGAACTATAGGTTATGATAATGATAAGTGCATCAGTCAATATTCGATGACGAATGTTCCAAAGGGGGGAATGATGTTACATCCCGCAATTTCGTACGTTAAAGTTTCATCATAAGTTAATCGACGTAAGCTCGAGAATGAGATTATTTTTAGATTATATGCATTATGCTATTTCAAACAAGTGATGAGTAAATTTGTGAAGGTGAGAGGGTAAGCAAATCGAAGAAAATGAATTTTCGTCGAAGTTTGATATTTTTGGATAAAATACGCCCCGAGCTAAAATACCCGATATTTATGGACTAGTCCCATACAAGGTACCACATGGCCATGATAGTAAGGTGTATAAAGTGTATTAAAAGTGAGTAGTATTTTAAAGTAATTTGAGATAATTCTTAGTTATGTGGGTAAGTGGTTAATTATTGGATTAGTGGGGATTAATAAGTTAATTAAGGAAAAGGGGTAAAAATTTGGATAAGTTTAAGTGCATCAAAGTGGAAGCCACATATGGTCCATTAAGTGACTCATATACTATGTAGCAAGGTGTCCATTAAGTGATTCACCCCCTCTTTAGCCTTATGAACGTAATTTTCACATGCAAGCTAATGTATTGGCAATTCAAGAGCCAGATTTATAACAATATGGCCAAGCTTGAAATGGTTGGTATCATACCACAAGTATTTAACAACCAAAATAAAATCCAAACTTGTCAAATTTAAGTATTGGCAACAGGGAAAAGTGGGAATCAACAATAAACAAATCACCTCAACAAGCTAATGTTTGCTTACCCCTTGAGATTAGAAGATACAAACATCGTTTCAGCACAAAATTAAGTCAAACTTGACAATGGTCGGAGCTGGTATATTGTCAAAACCGTGTATAATTTCATACAAATTGTATATGTGATTTGCTACAATTAAATCTCATACAAGATTACTTAATATTTAGCAACGTGAGATTGTGCAATTTTAAGGGAGTACGGTATAATCTTTCTCAAGAGAATCGACTCAGGTATGTTAAGGCTATCCCTTCTTTCTTTTGGCATGATCCAAATGAAACGAGCAAAATACGCAACTTTCATAAATGACTTTATTCATAGAAATACTTGGGGTGTCTATATTCTTGATTCCCCATGTGTCTTATTATTCTATCATCTGTTCATGGGTCTCAGAAAATATGTAAGTTGATAAATTTATTTTATAATATTATTCAAAGGCATAATGGTCCTATGACGTTCCGCATGCCACTATATCAACATGATCAAATTATCGTCATTAGTCATTACAACAGAATTATGAAAGAAGCTGACTAGCAAGCTACGGATGTCGGGTCTGAAGAAATGGCTATGTTACTTTAGCAGACAAGTTAGGGTTAATGATGCCATTTGTAGGACCAACCTTGTCCACAACCATGGTCGATCTAACTCTTCACAATAAATTCCCCAACTAAACTATTGTTTCCGAATATAATAATAAGATCATACTATAAATATATGCAAAAAAAAATATAAAATGTATAATAAAAAAGGATCATATCCATTCTGAATTCACTAATTTTAGATTTTGGATTCGTCTTTGATAATAGTCGCGGTAACGCGTTCGCAATGAGGGCACATAGTGAGGGTGGATGCGGGGCGCGGCTGGCAGCTGTGTGGTGATAACACTGTTGGCGGACCTACTTTCATGGTTCTTAATTCCTGCACTTCTTTTTTCAGTCTTCGGTTTTGTTCGGTCAATGATCCAAACCATCTCTTTAAGTACTCACATTCCAGCTCCGTTTGCTTCAGCTTGCTCCTGTATAAAGACAAATAATGCAAATACTATGAGTTTATGACTAACCAACATACTTATTTTTGTAACTTGTTAACATGTTAGTATAAAAATATTGATTATAGCCTAGTGGTCAATGAAGTAGATCGAGAATCACGAGGCCTTAGGTTCAAAAACCAGTTGCTAGAGGCTGACCTAAGATTTGAAAGTAGTGGGGCAACCACTATTAAAAGTGGTGCACTACTTGTGTCCCTCAAATCAACTAATGCAACTGCATAAGTTTTGAGGCTTAGGGGTCCAATAGAAATATATACTTGTTATTTAAGATACATACACTTTTTTTGAAGTTAATGGGGGTTGGTGACCCCGTACCCTAAGGGTAGGTGCGACAAAAATATTAGGTGATTTCTTACCATATGTTTGGACTTGGTGGACAAAATTACCTAGTGTGAGAGGTAATAGGTCCGGACACCATAATTATCAAAATAAAAACTAAAGAATAAAAAATATAGAAATGCCGACTTCGAATCTTACTTTCTAATAGAAACATATATACAGTTCATTTTAGGGTAAGAAAACAGCCTAGAATTCCCAAACATCAACAGAAAGATTTTCCAGCCTATTTTAGAATTCACGTGCCCTGATAGAACCATTATTGAAGATTTAAGCGAACCTTTTCTCTAAATTCAAGGATTCACAGTTTCTCAGAATAGTAGTAGAGTTATTAGACCTTAGACTACTACAATGTTTATTCAACACAAAAAGGAAACTACTTTTTTCTCATTTTTTCCAGGTGATCTGGTCCTGGGAAGTTATTACTTAGTTGATGCTGCTTCAGAAACAGTAGTGTAGTAATAGAGTAACTACACTTTTTGCACGTCTTAAAAGAAGAAACTGTTGGATAATTATAAAGGAATCAATGCAATAATAAATCTTTATTCTAACTTTAAATGCACGTGCATGAGAGACATTAAGGCTAACACCTGAAAAAATTGATCTACAAAACTGTTTTGTGGCACAATATTATATGCATGGCCCGGAATATTGGACTAATTAAATGCTATATTTTCTTAACATTTGACTAATTAAATGCTCAAATTGACCGACTACTCTTACTTACTGCTCTAAAAGGGAAATCTCAAAAAGAACAGAAGGAAAATCCGAGACTAAAACAGGTGCATTAAATCAGCAGAGATATCTAATATATTGGCATACAAATAATCAAATTTGCCATTTTCTCAATATTGAAGTTGCTTAGTTAAACTTGCCGGGCTGAGTTTTTTTCAAACATGACTTTTAGGTGATTAAAGAGAAGATAATGACCCTTTGATTAAAATCCTCTTCCTAAAAATATTTTTGAACTCTTTTGTGACCCTAATTTTCTAGAGTTTGTTCCCACTAACTGATTTCCTTAAAAATTATGTTTCCTGCTCCTGAATATCTATACAAGCACCAAGTTTTATAACTGTTTAATTAACTTCCTAACGGTATATCAACTAGGACATGAAATTGCCAATAATAATCTTGATTTGGTAACATAAAAATACAGTACATAACTTACCATAATCGGAATACAGTTAGATAGTGAAAAGAATTGTTAAATTATGAGTGTATATAAGCTCTTTTTTTTATAACCAATATTGA
Source organism: Nicotiana otophora (assembly GCA_000715115.1). Taxonomy (NCBI): domain Eukaryota; kingdom Viridiplantae; phylum Streptophyta; class Magnoliopsida; order Solanales; family Solanaceae; genus Nicotiana; species Nicotiana otophora. Next base: position 20,694 of record AWOL01S0015733.1, on the reverse strand, counting down.
GAAGCGAATGTGCGTACATGCTTATGAGCTTTTGTTACAATCCGACAATATCTATCCATGAAGATTGATTTTACACCATATAGCAATTGTAATATTAGTGTTACGTGCGCATCTGGAATTATGACTTAAAAATACATGCACATCCTCCCTTTATTTTTCTTTAACGGTATTCTAAATTTATGATATAACTGTTGTAGCCATAAATATATATATATATATATATATATATATATATATATATACACACGCTCAAGGGAATAGTAGTTGATCGTATGGTATATAACACATGCTGACTTTTGGAACCTTATTTTACTCTTTAACATAAAAAGTCATGAATTCTACTCATGGACTTTAATAAATAGCTACCTGCGTGTCTGTCCCGTATTTTCCAACATTATTAGCAGCTGCATTTAATTGACCTTTGAAGTACTCCACGTTTACATAGATAGACTCAATTTTTGAACTTTATTGGTTTATACAACAACTTCAAATTAATACTAATACTATACAATAATTGAGTTCGCAAACAATTAGAATATTTTATAAATATTTAGTAAGGTTTTTAATATATATACAAAATATAAACAAAAATAATAGATTTACAAGAATCTGTAACCAATGTATTTTTTCAAGACAAATACATGTCATAGGGTTCGGTGGAACTCATAGCTCCTATTATCACTCCTCCCCTGAACAACCCCATGACCTTTTGGGATGTGGGCCTTAATTAGTTTACTTTGGTTCTTAAAAGTTTTCAGATATTTGCCTTCTGTTAGCATTATACAATGAACTATCGCTTTCTATTTTCAGAAAGCAAGATCAACAAGAAGAACAATGGGATAGAATCTGATCCTGGTTTTAATACCAGTACTTGTTCTTATTCTGCGTCACGAGCTCTATAATAAATTATTGGTATTAATTAGTAAGCTATAAAATTGATGAAAAAGGAATTAATGTTCCTTGCCATGATCTCATCTCAACTACCAACACCATGAATGAATTAATGACAATATATCTTCTAGGAATAGTAACGGCTGAACTAGAAAACCAAAATTAAAGTCCTTTAATTTGATTTTTTTAAGTGACAAATAGTTTGACCAAATTTTTGGTTTAAGTGATAAAAAGGAGAGGAGTTCAGAGTAATAAATAGTCCTACTGAAAAAGTGGACAATCTAAGAACGTACCTTGCTCTACGGTTTTGAAACCACACCTCCACTTGTCTTGGCTTAAGCTTTAATTGCATGGCCAATGCTTCCTTTTGTTTCTGCATTTACCATTATTATTATTATATAGTAGATATGAATAAGAAGGAAGTTGAAGGACAAAGCAATACTAAGAATTTAAATTGTATAAACTAATTGTATAAAAAATAATTTTAAATTACCAGTATATATAATTTTATTAGCTTAGTGGTTAATGCTTACCACGGAAATTTACTTATAACTATTTTACAAGTGATCTAATTACATACAGTGGTGAAGCTATGTGTGATCAATTGAACGTCCTTTTATCGAAAAATTATATTATGTATTAGGTAAATATTATTTGTTATTGATAAAAAAATAGACGTTGAATATCCTTGCATAGCCAACTGGAAAGAGTGTTCAAAACAAATTCTAGTTTCGCCACTGATTACGTATCTAGATACTTTTTATTTGTAGAACTAAACTCTAAAAACTACACTAAATAGAAAAGATTAAACACCCAACAAAAGGAAGAAAAAAAACAAAAGAAGAAATGGAGATGATGATATATATTCTTACAGGGTTCAATGTGTGGTTTTGTCTGAAACTTTCTTCAAGAAGAAAAGACTGTTCTTTTGTTAAACGGAGTTTCTTTCTTGGACGGCCACCATTTACTACATTAATATTACAGCTCTCTTCTTCTTCAATGCTAATTTCTTCTTCATTTATATTTCCACTTGAGGGCACCTGATTTATATCCAGCTCTCTCATCAAATTATAACCACCCCCTTCACCTTCATCAATTAAAAACAATAAAAATCAAACCAATACTCATATACCGGAGAAAACAAATACTCCCTCCATTTCAAAAAGATTGTTTATAAAAATATTGACACCTTTAAATATTTTCTTAATAAGAAGTATTTATAGTCACACAAATGATATAACAGGTTTCAGATCACAAATTTAAAAGTTTTACAGCTACACAAATTATAATTTATTTACGTCTATATATCTCAAAAGTCTTCCGTTCTTTATTAAACTTTGTACCAAATCAAACTAAAATAATTTTTTTGAGACTAAGGGAGTAACTAATTAAAAAAAACAGCAAAAGAAAAAAAGAAACTTCAGTAATCAGACAAAGTACCATGCAAGAAACCCTAAACCTTAGGGAGATGAAAATAGAAAAACAATGTTCGTGAATTGATTAAAAAAAAAAAGAAAAAATTTCAATATTTTTTGCTTACCAGAAGAAGGGAAAGATGAGGAAGAAGAAGAGCCAGGAATAGAAATGGTGAGCTCTAAACAAGTGGAGTTTTCAGGCATAACCGCCATGAAATTAAGCTGAAAAAAAAAACAGAATTTATTCTCTGCAGCAGCAACAAGAATAAGAAGGGCAGAGAGATATTGGTAGACAAGAGAATAAAGTAAAAGGGACAAAGGGGAGACAAGGGAAAGAAAAGAGCAGAAAATGATGAAATGGAAGAACCCAAAAAGGGTCAAATAAATAGAAGAAAGAAAATGAAGAGGTGGTATATATTGCTATTTGTGAAGAAAAAAAACAAAGAGGTAATAATAATGTTTACGGTTATAAATTTCCTGTCTTGGTTTTATTGGGAACTTGACGAATGACCATGGTCGTCAAGTCAAATAGTCACAGATGTCTTATTAATTACACGGTAATCACAAGAACTTTGAATTTATTTCTACTGGAGGATCGTTATACATTATATTGCATAGTATTGTTACTTTAAATAATATTTATTTTAATTATTATTTAAATTTTATTTTATCGTATTATCAAATTCGTTGTTACGTAACAATAAAAAGTGTTGTGGTTATTTTTTTTTTTTTTATTTTGTCCTTCCTTAATATCAAATAATCATATTTTATTATTTACCTTACCTTTTTATATAATAATTTTACCTCATACCTTACTTTTTTCTTTGTAATATTACATGTTTATTTTTTATATTATTGATGCATGATATCATAAAATGACAACAAATAATATAATTTATTCAAATATTATATACATCAAAACGATACAATATGATACAATACATAACAACTATTCAAACAAAATGAGAATAATTTACAAAATAATATTCTGCGGCAGATAATTTATGAAAAAAATAATCAGCAACAGCAAGCAGGGTGTAGTTTCTTTCCTCCTCATGTTTGGGCCAAAAGGGACGGGGTTGTCGGTTCATATAAGTCTGCTTTATTTCTTGAGCCTCAAACTTGGAATTATATGCCACTTCTATCTAATTTCATTTGTGATTTATTCCATTTGTTGAAAATTTATTATTGGGTCGGGCCACCCATAAAGGATGTCAATTAACTCGTTAACTCATTTGCTATAGATTATGAACCCGTTTGGATTGGTTTAAAAAAGTGCTTTTAAATATAAGTGTTTAAAAGCATGCACTTTTTAAGTGTTGGAGTTTGTTTTATAAATAAGCAGTTACGTGTTTGGATAAAAGTGCTGAAACTGAAAAAAAAATATTTAAGTGTTTGGTAAACAAGTGCTGGTAAGCACTTTTTTATGTTAAAATGAATGAAATATCCTTAAAGTTATTAACATTATAATGAAGACGATTACGATAATATTTTATTCTAAGTTGACACATATACAAATAATTTACAATTTATAATTTAATTCATTTTTAATTTAAACCTATTGTCTAAATATAAATTATTCATTTAAATAACATGCAATAATTAATTATTTTGTTTTTCAAATTCTGTGGTAACATATAAACTCATCGAATGATTTGATTTAGAATATAGTTACACCAATTAAAAAAAGGAAGGATTCAACGACCAAAAAAATTAAATATTATGGAACCAAAAAAGAAACTAAAAGAATAATATTTACAAAATATTGGAATGTATCAAACATTGATTTAAAAAATTACTGTTTGCTTCACGTTAAGAACTTCACGAAATTGACAAATTTTTGAGAATGGCAGCAGCAACGACAAGATTAAAAATGGTGATTAGAACTGACACGAGGATTTAATTTGTAAGGGAAGGGTAGTTTTGGGGTTTAGAAAAAATAAAAGGGATAGTAAGGTAAATTACTTGGTCAAACATATGAAGCTTTTAAGCCAAAAACTAATAAGTTGGGCAACCACAACTTATTGCTTTTAGCTTGTTTTGAGTATTTCAGCTTAAAAGCATTTGGCTTAAAAGCAATTTTATGGTCTATCCAAACACTCAAATAAGCCCAAAAGTGCTTTTAAGCTGGTTTGACCAGCTTTTAAGCCAATCCAAACACTCTCTATAGCTTTAGGAAGAGGACTATAGTTTAAAGACTTCAGTGGCGTAGCCACATGCATTGAAGGGTGATCAATCTAACACCCTTCGTCGAAAAAGTATATATATAAAAACTTATATTGTATATGTAGATTAAAAAATATTTATTATGTGTATATTAAATTTTGAATACACTTCGTGAAATATCTGACTTCGCTACTGCTTAAAGTCTTCCTAAAATCCAAGTAGTAGCCTATATAGTGTTGAAAAGAGCACATTTTTCATCATAAAAGAACATGAAGAGTTTTACATAATGTAAATTCAGTCTCTGCATCTAGAGGATAATTAGTGGGCTGTGGGAAAAGGGAATTCAATCGCCTTGCGAAAATTTCCGACAACTGATAACACAAGTCATAATTGCTGCAGAGAAAAGATAATTTACTTATTATATTCTGAATAAATTATTTATATATATTAAATAAAATTTTTAAAATAAATTCAAAACTCGAGCCAATTGAGGAGCTGTTACATATAATGTGGCATTTATGGCGATTTATTTCGTCTGTAGGTGTGAGGGGCAAATTAACGTTTTTTTTAATTTAATAAATTAACGTTTTTTTAATTTAATAAATTAACGTTTCATCCGCATTGATGAGAAGAAGAAAAAGACACCAAAATGAAGTTTATATTAAAAGATGGACAAATTAAACAAGCTTCATTTAATTAGGGAACTTTGTCTCTGTCTCTCTTCTCTGTTGTTTTTTTTCTTTCAAAAATCTCTTATATAGCCTTATTTTTTGGTGCCAATCAATCACTTTTTTGTGCACAAAAACATTATATAAGAGCAAAAGTTAGGTTACTTTACCTCCAACTTGGTACTACATATAATTCATGTCGGAAAAATGTCTTTTATTAATAGAAACTTTCCATCAGATAATTATTGTTTGTTTCGGTTAAAACAATAATATTTATGTCACTTTTTTATATTACACTATTATTATATGTAAAAGTCCAATATTTTGACTTATATTTTTCAAACACTTCTTAAATATTTTAATTATAAAACATTGATTGGTAGTAAAGTTATATTTAAATGTCCTTTTGGAAAAATGAAAGAAGAATACTCTCAAATTTGATCTTACTATTCTAGACATGTCCTATCACAATGTCATGGATTTCCTATTATTCCAATAACAATTGCCTACTGAGTTATCTTCTCCTTTTTAGATTTTTTCCGGTTTCATTTACTTTTAATATAAGGTCAAATACGAGGATAGTCCTTTAAACTTGGGACGTTTTAATTTGTAAGTCAGATACTTAACTTAGCTAGTGATCAGATAAACAATTCTATGATCAGATAAACAATTCTACTATTTGATAAAAGTTTGTCTTAAAGATACATGTGTTCATACGAACCGGCGCATGAAATACACTTGTTTAAGTAATAAAATTATTGAATAACACGTGTAATTAAGTGTAACTAAAGTCTAATTATGTAACTTATTTCGATCAATCCATAATCATACATAACATCACATGTTGAATATTATTTGGTTGTTCTAGTCATCATATAAACCAGTGACTTTGCTATCGTTTGGAAAAGGATTATAGTACATTATATATATTGTTGGTTGGAAACACCGCTAAGATTTCAACAAAGTCAAAATTTATCTATGTTTCCATGTTGGGAGGAACATTTTGGAATTAAAAATGATTGAGTCGTAGGAAAATAATTCATTTAGAGAAGAAACTGTTTAGTGTGAATACTAGAGTGCCCTCTCTTGTCTTGACGTTATGTGAATTTGTTTAATTATTCTAGTAGAAAGTTCTTTGATTCCGTACTGAATTTTTCTTACGAAAATAATCCAGTTGTATTTTTCACATGAAAAAAATATAGTATATATACATATATATATATATATATATATATATATATATATATATTGTGACTACTATTTTTTTTTCATGTGGAAAATACAACTGGATTATTTTCGTATGAAACATTCAGCACGAAATCAAAGAACTTTCTACTAGAATAATTAAACAAATTCACATAACGTCAAGACAAGAGAGGGCACT